>VTPC01001525.1:0-33293 GCA_011009095.1 Ignelater luminosus
TTTTTTTCTTTTTAAATCTCAATGTTATTTTTACTGAAAACAAATGTTGATATTATTTATCTTAGTATGTGTTTATTTAAAAAAAAATTATTATGTAGGGTACCAAAAGTTTTTACCCGTCATTCAACCAATAAAGAAGTCTGTCAGAATCTGTGAAAAAATTGAGGTTGTAATTAAAAAAATGACGTTATACCTGAAGAAAATGAACTGTCAAAAAAAAATCTTTTTAAGCTCAAAATGCCTTATTGAAATATAAAATCGAAGTGTTTAAGGATTTTTCAAAAAATACATTATATAAACAAATCATGAATTTTGTTTAGAACTTTATGACCACTCTGTATAATCATGTTTTATTAAGGTTCAATAATAATAGTATTAATTCCAAATAAACAAATGGTTAAATATTCGTTTTCTGGAATTGTTGTGTTTTACCTTATTTCTGAAGGTACATTGCCGTAATTATCTCTTTTTGTGAAATTTAACACCAGCGCATGACAGTGATCAGCCTTTGTTTCTAACATGTTATACATACATAGGTTGAATAGAATCTTGGCTTTATTTTCGGATGCTATACATTACTTACATCCTAGCCATAATTAACATGTTAAATAGTGCTGCTGAATTACATAGCTTCACCACCATTGTTTGTCTTTTCGCATATCTTATGTTTACCTGTCAGAAGTATTTCCAAAGCAGGTCTTTAAAGTTTAAGATGTCTTACAGTAACAAGCAACTCAAAATAACATCTCTCTAATATGTTTTGATACTAGTACAAAAGAAAATGTCACATTTATTTGGATAATTAAGGGAATCAAATTAAAAAGTGATTGAAATCAGAGCCCTAAACTAAGCGATATAAAATTTGACGTAACTTCAATAAAGAGTCGTTATGTTGTCATATTGTAATTAGAGGGGCCACACAACTCTGCACATTTCTGATGATAAATGAACATTTAATGTTTTCTAAATTGTGGCTACAATAAAGGATCACTTTAGCGTTTCCACACTACCAACTTGGATAAAGAAGCCGTTGTTTTCAAGAAGTATTCCTAATTTTTGTTCGCTTTGTTTCTACTGTCTGTATGTCTTGATTAAAAAGGCAAAAAAAATTTTGTAGCTGCTTAATATTTAACGAGTCATAATTTTAAGTGCCATTTTTAATGTGCAAAATTTATGCAAGTAATCCTTAATGTTTCTTTATTTTAGAGTTTCTTATATTTTCAAGTTCAAGTTTTATTTAGTGGCCAGTAAACAGCGATGACAGTTTGAAATATAAAGGCAACAAGCAGCTGTTGCGCTATTATCATAATTGGGTTTTCCTTCGTTGTTGGCATGGGTGCGTAAACAAACGACTATAAAACACTCTCAATTTTCCTGAAAAGTTCCACCTTTTCTACATTTCTACCCAGTTTCTCAAGACATAAATTTATAAATTCAACGTTAACATTTTGAAGCTGAACGAAGAAAAATTATTTATGTTGAAAAAGAGGGTTATACGAAAATTGTTTTTTATATTTATTTTTAAATTAAGAATGAATTGGATTTTATTTGCTTAGGTACATATTTCAGTTTTCATGATAAAATATTTTTGTATTTACAGCAGAACGGTAATTAAATATACAGAATTACAGTTGGAATTGCTTTACATTTCAGTATTATTTTCTAATAACTTGGATACCCAACTTTTCTTTGGTATGTATTTTTAATACAGCACGGTTCGTGGAAAAAAATAAATCATGTAAGAGGTGAGATATTAAAAGCTTTATGCAGATAACTTTAATGCAAACTGCTAGATAATATTTTATTTTTGAACTTGACAACATCACCATAGAACATTCTTCATTTTTAGAGGCAGCTTAATAAGAAATAAGTGCGTAACTTTTAAAAGAAAAATACATTATATAACAAGTATTAAATATTAAAATAATATGCTAAATAATTCATATATTTTGGTTTACAAATGCCAAACCATAACAAGAGTTTACAGTTTGATTTCTCACTTTGGAATCGATTTAGTATGTCTGAATTTTTAATAAGCTTTAAAAATTTCTTTTAAATGTACATAAATTATAGAATACTGTTTAAAGAGCACAAAGTTCTAGAATGGGCCTTAGAGATTAGCCTTGTCTTCCCTTTATATTACTCCATGGGCGTCAATTTCTTAGGAAGAGGGTGAACTATGTCGTTGAGATTAACGCTTCCCTTACTCTCTTGGAGCTGGCCGAGGAGTGAAGTGAGCAGGTTTGCTGTTCCAGAAATGTTTTCTTGAAAAACGTTAAAAGCTGCCAGTGGCTGTTGTCAATGTCTTTCCATAACTTACGCCTTACACTAAAGTTAGTGATTGCATATATTGGACTTCCAAAGACGAAGTCGCTACATTTCGCCTTTATTGCCAAAAGTACGCCTACAAATATTCTTTACCACAGTTGGCAGCTGTCACACCACGACCACTGCTGCAGCTCCATCAATAGCCTACACAATCACATGTTATCAAACTTTACCTTTCAACCAAATCAACGGGAACCTTGAAAATGAAAACGTGCAGCTGAATTGCATCAACGCGTACATTCGTCAAATTATCTTGTATATTTTTGTTATTAAAAAGGAAACTATAAACTTTATATTCGGGTTATGAACCCAACAGCTTTATATAGCTTACCTTGTAAAAGTCTTAGTATATGATGTACGAAAGTTTTTGATACTTTTAGGGTTGGTCAACGCTAGAGAAGTGTAGAAACCTTCTGGTTTTCTTTGGAAATGCAAATAAAACCGGACCACAAACAGAAAGACAATAATAGTATAATAAAATTACTCCCAAAAAATAAGTTTTATGGAAGGAATATTATCCAAGCAATAAATACTTTTACACGCCGAATTTTCACTTATGTATTTTTGGCATCTTATACTGGAAATTAAAGAGAAAAAAAAAACAGATATTTATCACATAGGTTAACTCTCACCACTTGAAATCAACATGACAAAAACTTAGCCGATCCATTTTGGAGAGTATAGATGAAACGTTGGTAGCTTTCTAGAACCTTCAAAAAAATTACATTTCGCTGCGATAATGATATGCGTTAGCTACTCACCCTAGAGAAAATTTGCTTCTAGTTGTTAAGCGCAAATAAGGATAGCGTCAATCTCGATGGCAGAAAGTCGTCCATTACCTCCTTGAAGTTTAGCTTGGTTTAGTTTATCATTTACTTCCGTTTGACTAACAAATAGTGTGTAAAATATCATAAACATGATAAATAGTGTAACTACAATTAAAAATGTTTACATACACAATGGAAAATGCATTAAAATAATGTTTCTGTAGAAACAGTAAAGAAAAAATAACAATGTACAAAGTCATTTAACATCTACAAATATTTTAACAATTATACTAATACAAAAGACATTCGAAACACATCGAATGTATAATAGCACAAATGTAATACAAATCAATAAATTTTTAAAAATGTGATCGACAGTTCGTATATGTATTACTCACCATTACTCACCATTAGTCGCCATAAGTTACAAATAATTTAATATTTTCATAGCGAGTTTTCATAAATAACCCAAAGTTGTAAATTTTGCACTTTTTGAAAACGAAAAAAGAATAACTTGAGAACGGATCCGCCAATTTTGGCCAAACTTGGAGGATAAGTGAAACATAATGTTCTACGACTACGCTATGCACGCCGAGCGAACGCGGTGACACCTAGCAGTTACTCACCATATACCCTATGCACGCAGAGCGAACGCGAAAATGAGCAAAATCGATTGAGAGGGTAGGTCTAGCAATGTGGGACCAAGGGTGCTGTGGTTTAGAGTCCCTAACAAATATTTCGCTTTAAATATCTCTAAGTTTGAGCCCATAGGCGTCCGTGTGGAGGAATCGGGGTAGGGGTCTTATCAAGATATCGAAACGGCATTTAGTACATCGACAGAGTGTCTTCACCTGCATCTGATCCCGCTCGAGCCAATTTCGCAATTTTTACAATTTGGATGCTAGAGGATGTGACAGACTGAATCAAAGAGGGCTTTTAGTTCAAAACCTATAAGGGCTACGGGATAGGAGAGAAAGTCCGGTGAAAAACCAAGAAATCTGGAAGCCCTCCGAAAAACCGTTCGGGAAATCTGCGGATTCTGCAACCCCTACCAAAACCGTCCTACTAATCTGATCAACATAATATTCGAGATATGTGTTTTGGGAGTATTTATCTATCCACTAGAGAAAACCTGACTCGATTCGATTAACTCTGCACTTTTCTCAATGGCTCGCCGAGATGCCCATTTAGAAAGTTTATAACTCCGTTAATTATGATCCGATCGAGCTGGAGTTTTTTCTAAACTAAAGAGCATTATCAGGGCAATAAGCTTATTTGGGTATCAGTAGCGTTCCACCTTTTTGGGTTCGATTAGAACAAAAGAACGTAATTTGCCTTTTTTGTAGCTTTCTGGGACAGTTATAGTGCATTCCATTTAAATTCGTACAGACCCTTAAGTGGCAATAAATACTCTTTTAAATCCTATTGTAAAACCTCTGTAATCCCTTCAAAGTGGTTGTAGAAACATTTGCTACACAGAATTTTCCAGGAGTGTACTAAAAGTATACGTATTTTTGTAACATTGTGCATCACAAATAAAGCATGTTTTATTTTGTATTATTTGATTTTCTAAATTTGTTAGTACTGATCGTTATTAAATGAGATAATGTAATGTAAAGTTCCGATGCTAATTCATCGGTAAAGCCCTAAATATTGTCATATGAAAGAACGCAGACTGTGAGAACTGTACAATAAACTAATTTGTGGGATTCTATACCTGCAAAAGAGTAATATTCCACACAAAGTTTATAAGAAAGATTCTTCAATATTTTCTATGGAATAAATTAAAGGCGAATAATTACGTTTGTATATGTATATAAACAAAATTCCTTTTTATTATATTTTGTGAAACTAAATATTACAAGAAAAATCTTGTTTATAAAATATATTTTTTTAAATGTAAATACAAAAAATATGTTTCTATAGAAATACCAAGATAATTTATAGATAATCATCTGAAATAAATTGTAAGTAAATATAAGATAATTAAGTAAAAAAAACACTTCTCTGTAATTGATCTTTTTAATCACATCTTATGTAGTTTCCTTTCTAACCTATTCAAAAAGTATAAGTACTGACCATAACAGTCGGTTGTTGTGGCAGTGAAATTTTAAATTTACAACCACTTGCAAAAACCAATTGACCGTATTAAGCATTGCCTGAAGCGTACGGTACAACTTGGAATGGACTTTATGCGAGTTCCTATGGACACGTCGTTATAACACTTTGATGCACCATGGAATGGAGAACACATAATGTTCCCTGCACATTTTTTCTGCAAAGTCATCTTCTTAGTCGAAAATGCGAAAAACTGAAAATGATGGAAATGGTGACTAATGCTGAAGTTCGGCATGGAGCTTTCCCAAACTTTTGTGCATTGCGTCAAAATAGCAGAAGGAACTTCGGAGATAGGAAATTTTACGATCTGTTGTGCATTCGAAGTTTTTGGTTCTTCGTCATTTGTACCGGAACGGTATGTCCTATCGACTGGAAAATATATAAAAGGTGTAATACGCCCTTTTCTCTAAATTGGATTTGATGGTATAACGTAGAAAAGTTGGTGCTCATAGACATGCGTTCAGATAGTCGATGGAGATGTTGCGGGAAGAAATGTTGCACTCTCAATACTCATCATAAGTGTAATATTAAAAAGTTAAGTAATTAGAATGATTTCGGCAAGAGATTTTGTCGATTTCTAAGAAAAGAAGCATGTTCACGTTCAGTCAACCCTATTGACGAATTTCTAGGAAATCAACAGTAATAAGTCATAACCATAACAAAAGCAGTAAACGCAGCGGAAATCGGTAACTGGCTTTGCTGAAAGTCTTTTGCAAGTACACAACTGTAAAATGTATCAAATTACTTTTTACCTTAGCAATGTATTCTCTGAGTTTGGCTAATTGGGTGTGAAACACCCTGCATACTAAAATTCGCATTTTAATAATATCATGGACTATTTTACTGCTCTAAATTTGGTTAAAAAGCCCGGATGATATTCGGCGATGCAAAATTTCGAGTTTTCTTGTGAATTCATTATTTCTGGTTTTTCGTTATTCGCGTGGGAACGGTATACGTCCTATCGACTTGAGATTTCTACCATCGAAAGGGGAAGCCAAATTCCGGAAAACTGTAGTAGGCCTTGTTTTTTAAAAAAAACCACTTTTAGTACCTAAGAAATTGCATTTGATAAGATAATGGAGGCAAAAGAAGAAATGTTGATGCCCATAGGCGTACGGTCGGGTGATCTGTAGAAGCAATGCGGGAAGATATCTCTTAAATTTCTGAATAGAAAACACAGGGAATTTAATTTATTTATAGTATGTTACAGTGCATGCATCTGTGCTATTAACATTTTTTTAATTTCTTTTATATTTAAATTTGAGACATTTCTTTCTTGAACACAGTTTATTTTAGAATCATTTAATGAAAAACAGTTTTGATTAAACAAAGCAAATAGGCTGCCTAAGCACTGCTGCATTTTATCAAAGTGGTCCATGTAGGTTTTAATGTATGTCACTAAAATAATAATCTCTCCAGTACGCCCACTAAATTCTTTATTCAACAAAAATCAGAGATGTACGTGTTTCGGGTATCTTATAAAATTTAACGCCATCTTCAGTCTACTATATAAACTATATACTAGAATTAGTGAAAAAAGAATTAATTGGCTGTAATTGTTACCATGAAATCGATAGTTTTCAGTACTTGATAACACTTTTAACATTGATTAACTTCTGCAGGTGATCAGTAATAAATATTTTAAATAAAATAATAATAAAGACACAAGCATATATATGCTGTACTAGAGCCCAGTATTTTTCAACTGGGCGAAGCTTGGGACAGTTAGGTGGATTTATCGATTTTGGTAAAACTGCCACATTGTGATTTTCATATCATTCCATGACAGATTTTTTATAATGGCATGAAGCTAAATTTGGTCAGGATGCTACAGACATTGTATGGATTATTATAAATGGCAAAAGGCCTTTTGGTAAGAGATTCCTTCACATATATTTCTTAGTTTATTGTCTTTACATACTTTAGCTGTTTGTTTTGACATAACACCATAATAGGGCGCGGATGTTGATTATATTGATTAATATTTTTGTCTTTATGTGGACATAGATTGGTAATTTTTTTTTGTTTTTGTTGTAATTTTTTGTACAAGATATTATTGATTGTTTTAGGTTGTACTTATTTTCTATGGCTATAGTTTTAATGATATTCAATTTTTTTGTAATCAATTTTATCCATGGGTATGTATATTAGGCTGTAAGATGGTGGAAAGCTGCCAGTTTGTAAGATGTCCAGGTTGCACAAAATTTTATCAAATGTTTGATCCATTGATCAATCACTTGATCAATTCATTAACCAGTTACAAGCAGTAAAATATTAAGTGGGTTTATCTATCTACAGAACGTAACATTCCTATTTTTTATTGACTCAATTATCTCATTTTACAAAAGATTAAAGGCAGATAATAAAAAAATGTATAAATCACTGAGCATTCCTTAAATTATTCTGAATAACGTAATGTTAATTTTTATCATTAATAAAATATTTACCGGTTATTGTATCTTGGAACAACAGAATTGTATTGTACCAATACAAATTTTATTTGTTTAAATGAGCGGCAATTAAAAATAAATTAAATATTCTGTTGCAGATAATACTTCAAAGCAAAAATGGAATTCGTAGACCCCCAATTGACCTCGAAGATTTAAACAAAACTGTGCGAGCAGCCTTTCAAAGAAAATGACTTTTAGAGAAGCTTCTAAGGTGTACGAAGTTGCAGCAGGGACACTCTACAGACATGTAGAAAAATTTGTATCTTCTAAGAAAGAAACATATCGATATAAAAACAATTGCAAAATAAAACAGGTATTTAATGATGAGAAAAGAACTCATAGTAGATTGTGTGATAACTCGTGCCCGACGGGCTAACAAAAAACAGTGTTTGCAATGTGGTATGTATGTCTGACCAAGGCCAACAACAAAAAGTATCCTCATAAATGGGATTAACAGTAACTAGCAGGAAAACAATAGTTGAAGGGATTTATGAAGAGGTTTGTGGCACAAATTGCCTTTACAAAACCTGAGAAAACTAGTTTGTCAAGAGGAACCGGTTTCAATTGGTACAATGCTAATTTATTTTAAGACAACTTGTTGAAATATCATAAGATATATGATCCATTCCTAGCCAGTAAGATTTATAATCTTAATGAAACCGGATTAAGCACCGTACAAAATTATTTCTCCTCGTGTTCGCTTCAAGAGCCATATGCTGTTTGGTGCTCTTTGCTGGTCTGTGGGGGAGGTCAATCTTTCTGGTTGGAACAACGATGGAATCTTCTTAAAATACTTGGACCAATTCATAAGATTTGCCAGACCTTTGCTGAAGAGCCCATTTTACTAGTGTTGGATAATCACAGCAGCTATTGCGCTATTAAGGCAATCAGCAAAACAAAAGCGAAAGCTAATCAGATTTGTTTATTGACATTCCCTCCACACACCTCCCAGAAACTCCAGCCACTGAACAGAGCAGTTTTTGGGCTTCTTAAGACATATTACAACGGTTCAATGGATGAGTGGATGGCCAGCAATCTCTGGAAGCCATTTGACATTTTTTATGTTGCCTCACTAGTAGGAAAAGTGTATGGAAATTCCTTGGAATGGACAACATCCTAAGCGGGTTTATTGAGACTGGAATTTATTTTATGAATTTGGAAATCTTTAAAGATGACGAATTCCTTTTATCTTTCGTCACCGATAGGTAGTAATCGAAACACTCCAACTTCCTCAAAATCGTCAGGCAACAACGTTGTAACTCCGAAGAGAGTAGAACAATTTTAAATTATGTCATAATTAGTGAAAGCATGATCTAGAATTACGTGTAAAATTCTTTACTACATCATTGACATCATACACACCTAAAATACGAGTTTTACAAGAATCTCTGCCAGGATTTACATTTACATCGCCACCTAAAATTGCATCTTAAGAATTGCGTTTATAAATACAGTCCGAGAGATCTTTTTGACAAAATAGTCTAAAACCGCCACTAGGTGATCTATAAAACAGAACTATAGTAATGGCTGTACTTGCATTTGGTGCCCATTTTAATCCTCATGCTTTCAACGGAAAAAATTGTTAAATTAATAGTGAATACTATATCGTCAATTGTTATTTCTACGTCAAACGCAAATACCACCACCTTTATGTAATAACCTACAAAAATGAATTACAACTGTATAATTAGGTATGTAAAAGTTATTGATTGATAACCTATTTCAGTAAAACGCGAGAAATTTGGTCTATATTTTACAGTCTCTTCTGAGGTTACAATGTTTATCTTATCACGTGTTAGATTCTGACAGTTAAGCAGCAATATATTGTTTGCTTTGTTAAGATCTGTCTAAGTTTACTGTTAGTTCGATTTTGCTTTGTTAGAGTGCCAAAAGGATAGAAAAGTTGTGTTATGTGAACAATTTGTAGCTTTATAGGCGTTGTTTTTTTCAGAAAAGGGCATCGCAATTTTGAACCCGGCTATACCGACCATCTCAATCTCTAGTTTTTTAACATCCAAATATTCGATATTAAATTCTGGAAGCTGGGCCTTTATGATTTCCTCCGTTGTATCTGGACCTAGTCGAGAAAAGAAAGTTGTATTCTACCTTCTACGGCTAGTATATTGCATTTCTCTGTATTTGTGTTCATAATTGTTTATTTATTCTCTTAAATGTTTTTTGATTTATAGATTATTTCTGGAATTTTTTAATAATTTGGTCGATTAAATATCTGTTTTAGGAGCAGTTATTTCTTCAACATCTTATTTTATTTACGTACAGTATCAATGTGTGCCTATCTACTCTTGTTTTATTTATGTTTTGGTAGTAAAAGTTTTTTTTTTGCAAAACTTGTTGCACGTTGATACGAATTATTATAAAATGTTTGCCTGTACCACTTGCTTTTTTTTATTTATGAAGTTTTCCGATCTCGAACTTTTACAATTATTAATTTTTTGTTTTTGTGATTCGATAACTTAATTGTAACAATTAATTAAGAATTTAATTTCTTTGCTTCTACTTTCAAGGCATGGTCAGTTTTACTGAATGTGCTTTTACACTGTTTACAAGATTTATGAGGAGCAATTGCAATAACGCCTGAACTATCGGCTACCATCTTGAATTGTACCGAGACATCAAAATTGATCACAAACCACGTGACCCTATAATTTACTGTTGGTTAGGCAGCACATCTTGCACTATTGGCAGCTCTGTTGTAATAAACATAATGTAGTTTTCCAGTGGCGTACGGTTGGACATAATTTACCACACTCTGAATGCGTTAAATCTAACTTGCCTCGATTAACTCACAAACAGCAGATTTAGTCTTGAAAAAGACTGATTTAACAAAATAAACTGTAAAAAACGCAAAAGAAAGAGACGACAAGAAATCAAGGAACGTACGCACGCCGATGTAATTTGTATGGGCAATGGCGAAAAATAAAATCTCGCACTACTTTTAAATTAGTTAAGGGAATCATGTTAGGGTAAAATATTTTAAGTGACTGAGCTGCTTTAATGAAGTAACATGAAAAGCAAATTTTCTGTAGGTGCAAGTTCTGGGAGAAAAACTTTTGCTAAACTTTCGTTGATAAACCTGGCTATTGTTAAGTTGTTCGTTTTTTCCATCTGTTTAACGCTAATTAAGTGTGGTTGTGACGGACCATTTTCGTCTAGTGTGCTCATAATTAAATTTGTTACATAACGCCCCATGGAGTCGGTAGTTTCATCAGTAGCAATCCAAAATGCATGTCCGGCAATTTTATTTTTAATCTCTGTAATTGTTTTTTCGTGTAGTAAATCTACATATTTATTGCTTAATGTAGATTCACTGGATATACGAGGTGTGTGAGAAAAGTAATGAGACTGACAACACTGCGGGAGATCTGGCAACGTTGTGTCTACCGGCCTATGCTAAACCGGTTTATTTATCGCTTCCACTTCCTCAGTCCGAGTTACAACTCCGTACAGCTAACACATTATTTTTGACAGTGCCATTAGTGAAGTTGTGTTTTTGTTGTGTGTTACAGAAATGGAGCATCGGAATTTAGAGCAACGTTGTGCAATAAAGTTTTGTGTTACACTTGGTGAATCCGCGAGTGTGACTTTTGAAAAGTTGAAACAGGTCTATGGGGAACAGTGCTTAGCAAGAGCACAAGTTTTCCGCTGGCACAAATCATTTTTGGACGGCCGAGAACACGTTGAAGATGAACCTCGCTCAGGGAGACCTTCAATTTCAAAAACTGACGAAAACGTTGAACGTGTGAGGGCTCTTGTGAGATCAGACCGTCGTTTAACAATAAGGATGATGAGTGAACAGTTAAATTTAAACACTTTCACCGTGCATCAAATTTTGACAGACATCATGACAATGCTCCGTGTCACGCAACCATTTCCATCAGTGAATTTTTGACCTCAAAAAGTAATTACTGTTGTTCCTCATCTCCCCTATTAACCTGATTTGAGTCCTTGTGACTTTTTCCTTTTCCCGAAATTGAAACATGTCCTAAAAGGACGTCATTTTGGAACTCTGGAGAACATTCAAAAGACTGTGACCGACCAGTTAAAAGCCATACCAGTTGAAGACTTCCAGCGCTGCTACCAAGAGTGGGAACAACGACTCCGCCGGTGTATAGCTGCCCAAGGGAACTACTTTGAAGGGGATAACATTGTTGTTTGAAAAAAATAAAAACTTTGGTTAGTATGAAATCAGTCTCATTACTTTTCTCACATACCTCGTATGCTTGTCACGGTATTTTTCTAAAAACTGTTTGAACGGCAAACTATCTAATTTCTTTAAAAAAATATTAGAAGCAACTAAAGCGTAACATAAATCAGCATTAAAATTATCAATATCTTGTGAAGAAGTTCCAGCAGCAAATGAAGTTGTAATTAATTGTTAGTTTTGGTGAATTTTCTTTGTGTAATGCCGCAGACAAATGCTGATCCACTTGAACCTTTTTGGTGCAAGGTATCTTTAACAAAATTAAATGAAAATAAATAAATAAATATCTTCTTTAATACCAAAGTATACACAGTAAAATACGAAGTGCCAATTTAACAAAAAAAAGACGTTCTTACAGGTCGACTCTAAATACAAAATAATTTAACAACAAATTACAATGTAAAATTTGAAATAAAAAAACAACATTCAGTAGTTAAATGTAAAACATATTCATAGTATTATTTACATTAGCAAGAAACAGGTGCTTATAATAAAGTTAATTTTATTTATATCAACGTTAAAATATCAAAATTTTATTTTAGCGACTTAGCCTAGGGTGTCAACTTTAACATTACATTTTAATATAGTTTTTACTGTGTGTATAGAATTTTGAAATCCTTTTGTTATCAAAGCGTACTGCATTGAAATGCGATGAATTGCTAACTTAAAGAACACACACGACAAAAAATTCTTTACCGTTTACAAACTGAAAGAGAATTGGGAATTTCCGAGCAAAATTGTCAAGAACATAACGGGACGAAGACAATATCCCATCTCGGTGTAATTACTGTTATTTACCACCAGTTGCAGTTAAAATTCAATAACAAAAACCTGTATACTCAGGTAGTTTATAATACTTTCAATCATCAACAAATGAAAAAGTATTTGTATGTAAGGATTAAAACTTTTACCTGGAATTTGCAAAACATCTGCGGTAGGGTCAGAAATACTTTATTTTTAGAAATTCTGGTCTTGTGCCTGATGTAATTTAGCAAGTTTCGCACAAGAGTTTTAAAAATAAAGTTGTTTTCTGGACGTGTTATTAAAAAAGAATTTAAAAATATGCATTTAATATTTGTCAATTAAAGCAAATATGCACATATATGCATATATGCACTGCTTTCTTTAAATATGCAAATATATGCTGAATAAAACTGAGATAAATAGAATCTTCGTGACCTAATTCGAATAGATATCTGGAAACTTTTACTCTGAATATAAACAAACTTATATGCAAATGCATATTTTTCCGCGCTTTACTGATCACGCGGTTTGTGATTATCTTCGATGTATCGGTATATGATTAACGCATGAAGAACTTTATTCCTTAAGAAGCAATTAGTTAAAAAATATTAGATAAGATAAAAGGACGTGTTTTCAATCTGAAAACGTTTGTCTGAGTTGGAACTGAAATAAAATTAAACTGTCAGATTTCAGATAAATCTGGTTGTGTAACTTAATTTATTTTATAACCGCAAATTACAAAAATAGACCACCGCAATAAATGTTGAAAATGAGCATCATTACCAGTGTAATTCTTCACCAACACGATCTCTTAATTCAGGCAATACTTGAATAAGATTTTTGAAAATCTTGATTTCCAGGGGAAAGCAAAATAGTCCAGAATAGTAAAATCCGATGACGTAATTAGGAATTCAGAATTACAGACTAATAAGCCGATCTTCAAAGAACTGCCCCAACTAATTAACTGTTTCGAGAGTTGCGTGAGCCGTGTCGCTATCTTGCTGCAACTTGACATTGTGCAATTGGTTAACAAACTCATGCAAAAGGTTTATGTCACTGTGCATTCACAGATCTTTCAAAAATATCGGGCCAATTAAACGTCTACGAGATACAGCACTCATATTCAAATTTGTAACAGATGAATTGAAAGATATGCAGATTTTGTGAACTCCACAATCTCGTTGTTTGGGAATTAACGTACTCCTGCAAGTGAAGCCAGGCCTTGTCAGAGAAGAAAGTCAAATTCAAAAGATCGTTATTTGCCGTGTATTCATTGAACCACCTACAGTATAAAATACGTATTTTAGACGGCATTTTGAATGAACAGTTAGTTTGCCGCTACCATACTTATGATGTATGTTTCTTGCTTTCCGGAACAACTGAACACAATTTCTTACCATATTAAAGAAATCTGGCACCAAAAATGCAACGCCGGGATGCCGGTCGTAATATTCATCTATACATATTCTTGTGTTGTAGGTCAATTCACTTTCTTTCTATTACGAACGTTTTGGGGTTTTGACAGATTATCATGATTAAAATAAACAAAAATGAAATAATTTATTTTTAGACAACTCCATGCGACAGTTATATCGACTGCAGCAGCCTATTCATGACAACCTATGGAAAATATCGTTACTTTTATATCGTAACAAAAAAGAATTTTATCCGCAAAAATTGTTATACTTTATTTTTTTTTAATTTCAAGTACATTAATAGTAATATTGTTAGAATAACAATTTATTAATTTATGGGATTTTTGGATGCATCCAACACTTTTTGCTCTTTAAAGGCCTCATTCGTAACAGATGAACTTGAGATCACTGATGGTGGTAATTTAGGGAAATTGATGATAGGCTCAACAACTGAAGTCGAAGGTTTATTTCAAGTCGAAATATTATTTGAAGTCAAAGGATCATTTGAGGTCGAAGGTTTATTGAGTATAGAATTTTTTATGGTTTCAGCAACTTTCATTTTGTTAGCCAGGTATTTCTCAATGTACCCTCGGTCACAGAGGTACAGCACCACCCTCCATGGCACTGTAAGGCCGTAATGTCGCCCTCAGCATCCACTAAAATTGTAGCTGAAGAACGTCTATAACAACGACCTGTGTTTTTCTAACTTCAGAAATGTAGCAATTGGTTTAGAAGCACGAGCGAATTTGTGTATTTGCCTGGTACATTTCTTATTTTAATAATTAATGAATAATCTATGCTCTGTCATGACTGGTGGTCCAAGCGGAGCATATTTTTCAAAAATATTATAAAATTGTAGTCTTGGTGTCAGGTATTTTAATAACTCTGGCCGAACTTAAATCTTCAATGTCATTAATCTTCCAATTCATCCGCTCATGTCTTCTACAAGCACCTGAGATTCCAACGACCAACACTGCCTAAAATAGGAAAAGAAAATGAGATTTACTAAGATTGACATTCTTGCTTACTTTTACTAATAAATATTGATCATCAGAGGCCCCCTTGATAAATGTGTTTATTTCTTCTGGCATCAACGTTTTTGATTTTTTGGGATTGTATATCTCCGATTTTCTTTTCAAGAAGACTTTTAATTTGCCATAGTTATTTATATCAATATTTTAATTAATGTAGAGGGTACTTTTTAACACCGAGTAGTACGTCTATAAAATATTGGGGGCGATTTTCTTGGACAGATCCCCAAAATACGCCAATAACGCATTTTCCAAGAATGATTTTTTCACATCAAGTTTTTTTCTCCATTTCATAAATTGCTCGTATCAATATTCATACCTCTCTCTTAATTTTCCAGGTAGCTAGATTGAGATGGTTTCTTTTGCTCACTCTACTATTGCAGGCGGTGTACAATTAAAATCTCCATCGGAGTCACTTTCTGTCCCCGTATTCATCATTTCGTACCACTTTTTTTAATTTAAAATACATTAAATTGAGCTGAGACAAATAAATAATTAAGCAATAAATTTTTTTAGAAAATTAAAATTATTTTATGAAAACAAAGAATATAAATTTTACTTTGATTTAACAAGAAATAAAATTTTGAAAAGATTAGGGCATAATTTTTCTATTAAAAGTTACGATTTTTCAGGTGTGTGGTTCGAACCTACGCTCCCTGTCGGGAACCAGAGCTTAAATCTGGCGCCTTAGACCGCTAGGCTAACCTGACTGATAATGACATCACTGCGTACATCCTTTCCACTGCTTTGAAGAATAAAAAGAAGAAAGCCTTTTTGGAATCTATCGATATGAGGTACTCAATGTTATGCGAGTATATATTGAATATTACGGTAAGCGCAGAAAAGTGCCAAAAACGCATAATATATAGTACACAATCTTATCGAGTAAATGTTTTCCAAAAGCTTTACTGTTTTCAAATTCAAAAACTGAAATATCGAAAAAGAAAACACATTATGAGTGAACTCTAAAAACAAGCCTAAATAAAACATGGAACTGCTTAATCCGGCAAATATTTATACTTTTAGTCAGATAATTATGTTTATTGAATTCATTGCTTTATATTATTAGTAACGTAACTATTCGTATTTAACAGTACAAACCCTCAGAAGATGAAATTGGTCGGCCGTTTAAAATTTTATATTTATATTTAATTCAGTTATTAACAAGAAAACCAATTTTATCATGACCTTGAAGAATTTGTTTGTATTACGTATGCTTCAAGATAAGGTATCTCTGTGCTCTAAAATATTGTATTTAGAAACTGGTAAACAGGAAAATTTTATTTTTAAAAGTGAAACTCATCAGATATATCACTTGGTTTTGGCATCTAATAAGTATACATAGTACTATTATGTGTTTATCAGAAGTAAGTACCTGATTTTATTAGTGGTGAAGTAATCTACTTGTCTTATTAAATTGTAAATAGATGTTAAGAATGTTAAGAATAGCAAAATACGGTTGGGAAGCATGATAGCACTGTAACTAGAAGTAAATGCAACACGTACTCGATTGCACAATATTGCAACATATTTTTTGTAATTCACATGTTTAACTTTATGTTGATGTTGTTGTTTTCATTATCAGCCATTTTTTAAACCAACAAGATTCTTTGCATTTAAAAAATCGCCAATGGTTTCCAAATGAAAAAAAAACCAACATAACACACAGTGAATTGCATATGACTTTTAAATTTGATTTTGCTAACGTCAAACATATACTGTGAACCACAGCTCAGGTATGCTGCTCTTGTATTCTTATTTGTGCCGTGCCTAAGAGGGATGTGTACTTCAGTGGTATCTGTCAGGTTGGCCGAGCGGTCTAAGGCGCCAGATTTAAGCTCTGGTTCCCTACAGGGAGCGTGGGTTCGAACCCCACACCTGACAACTAGAATTTTTTTTAATTACTTTTGAATTCTTACTGTTTCATTGAGATTCTAAAGTATCGACAAGAGCAGCAAAATAGGTTGGGACGCATGATAGCATTATTACTAGAAGTACATGCAACACGTACTAGATTGCACAATATTGCAACATATCTTTTGGAAGTCACATGTTTTATACTTTATTTTGTTGCTATTGTAGGTTTCACTATCAGTCATTTTTTAAACTAATAAGATTTTTCAACGGACTCAGTTCGTTGCTGAATTTGCTAAGGCTACATGCATTCTTTTAATATTTGAAACTTTAATTTCAGATTTGGATTGTACATCAAAAACTAAAGACAACGTGATGTCTTCGTTTTTTGATATCTCTTCGGGAACATGGTCAAAATGGCCGTCGAAAGAACAAAATGGAGTTTGTTGTAGTTATGCTTTGCATCCCAGAGGTTCCCAAACGAAAAAAACAATATAACAGTGAACTATACTTTCTGAAAAAATAAATATCACTTTTAAATGTGGTTTTGCTCTAACGTCAGACATAAATACCACAAATTCTGTGATTCGCAACTCAGGTTTGTTCTTCTTGTATTCTTATTTGTGCCGTGTCTAAGAGGATGCACATATTAGTATAATCACTTATCAGTTATCACTAATTAGAACAGATCATAGGTTATATGTAATCAATCAATGAACGATTGAAAGAAAATGAACCATCATATTTTAGAAAACAAAAGAAATTCTATTTTGAAAGTTTTCTGGGCTTACCGTACCTTCAAATATAATCGCATAACTTTGAGTACCTCATATCGAAAGATTACAAAGGGGTTTTCTTCTTCTTTTATTCCTCAAAGCAGCAGAAAAGATGCAAGCAGTAATATCACTATCAGTCAGGTTGGCCGAGCGGTCTAAGGCGCCAGATTTAAGCTCTGGTTCCCGAGAGGGAGCGTGGGTTCGAACCCCACACCTGACAAATTGTATTTTTTATAATTATGATAATTAATTATTAATTACGGTTGTAATTCTTAGCCTTCCGTGGATATTACGATGTTAGACCTTACAGATTTTTGGTTAAGTAAATGTGCTGGCCTAACTTTTCAAGTCAAATTCATTGAAAACAAAACTGCGTTCGTATTTTGTTTTAGAGTTATAGGAAGAGATGCAAAACTTCAGATAATGAAAACAGACACAAATTTTATTTTCTAAACATCTCTATTAACATTAACAGCTACATGAAATAGTACTGAACAGAAAATTAAAACCACATGAAAAACCGTACCCTGGTAATTATTTTAAATTCAAACTAAAATTAAAGTATTTTTAAAAAATCAGTTTTGGGGATCAAATTCCATAGATTTCACTGTTAGATTATATTTTTTTTTCTTTTGTATTCTTCACAACAATAGTAATTGGTTTCATCCAAAGCCAATACACACAATAACATCAGTAAGGTTGGCCAAGCGGTCTAACGCACTAGAATTAAATAGTCTGGTTTCCGAGAGGAAGCGTGGGTTCGAACTCTACACCTGATAAATAAACTTTTGTAGAATTATCTGTGTAATTCTAATCTTTTGAAAGAAATTCTAGTAAAACATTTAATAATAATAATAATACCAAAACCATTGAATCGATCTACAGGACAACGCCGACTGATTTCATAGTGCTTTTTTGTACAGAGTGGCCCAATTTCGAGATAAATGCAGGGTATCTCAGAAACTAGAAGAGCTAGAAAAAAATTTAAAAACACCTTCTTGATCTACTCCTACCGAGTAATCAGAATTTATTATATTATATTGCATTACATTATATTCTACATTTTAGCTACTTGGCTTGTTTTCGTAGACGGCTTTAAGTATTTCAAAAGAAATTTTGCAACTTAGATAACTTTGATCCAAAGTTTTTAAATTTTCTTGTTGTAGACCTATGATATCTTTAATAAAAGCACGGATGTAATGTATGCTGTAAAAAAATAAAATACTCACTTTTTATGCTACTTTTATCAATTAGTAAAATTAAACAGTAAAAATAAAAACCAAACTAAAAATTATAATAAAATTGTTCTTGTCTTTTTTTAAACCTCTTTTTATTGTAACACCAAAAATATTGATTGTAGACCATCATCTTCTGTAGTTCACACCAATAAACTTTGTAGTGTCTTCCTGTTTTTGTATTTTTTATAATGACTGTCTCTTGCATCCAGTGACAATGCACTTACTAAACATCAGTCAGGTTGGCCGAGCGGTCTAAGGCGCCAGATTTAAGCTCTGGTTCCCTACAGGGAGCGTGGGTTCGAACCCCACACCTGACACGTAATACTTTTTTTGAAGCATCTTTACAATTGTACGTTTTTTGTGAGGATTATAATAAATTGCTTAAAGAGAAAAGTATCAGAGCACCATAACAAAGGGTATTAGAATGTAATAAATCGTAATATTAAGACTGCACAAATTACAATATAATTAATAAATGATTACTATCTTATTTAATTACTTCTCAAAAAACTTATCAGCATGGGGACATCTATTTTGTGTACCTTTTCCTAAATATGCAGAAGTTAGGTGATTACTTCTCACATCAACAAGGGAAACTAAAAATATTGTTAGAAGTTTATTAACTGTAATGACTTTGTAACAAATGCAGTGAACTTAACTTTTTGTATCGTGCTCTTGTTATAATATACGTGTAAAACATTCTATAGTTCATCTCCCTATCGTTAAGCTTGTTTTCCTTCTTATGTATTCTTAAAAATAGATGAAGCTGTTGTAATGATCAGGGAAGGATGCGCAGAATAATATCAGTCAGGTTGGCCGAGCGGTCTAAGGCGCCAGATTTAAGCTCTGGTTCCCGAGAGGGAGCGTGGGTTCGAACCCCACACCTGACAAAATTTTGGTTTTGTTGTTGTTCTTTTACATGTCCGTAACTTAAAAACACTTTCAGAACCATTTCAGTAATTACCTCCTAGGAAAATAAATGATCTACCGCAGATACAATGCAAAACATGCGGTTTCTACTGATCTACGTAGGGTTTAAAAAATGATAACTTTACTTATTAAGTTTGATCTTTCGTATGTTTTCCTTATTCCGTCCAGACATTGGTTTATTGTTGTACCCATTTTAAGAAAGCAGATAGACTCGCAATTCAAATGGTGATTGTAAAATAGCTATTGGTGATGAAAATGGTTTTTGTTATCAGTCACAGTGTACAACTATTTAGAAAGTGGAAATTAGTCATTCCTTGTCATTTCTTCTTCTAGAAGGTCTTTATAATTACCATACAGAATGGATAACGACTGTGTCAAAGAAAAAGGGGGACTTTGATCGAGTGACTTGACCAATTTCGATGGTTTTTGAATATATGATACTATCGGCACCAAATAGGAATCCTACACTCACAGTCTCCTCCATGATAGATGGGGGAGATTCAGGTCGAGAAAAGTGTCTGAAGCTTAATGTCTGCAATCGGGGTTCGATTTGATTCTGTTCCATAGACGTGTATCTAAATAGGTAAAATAGGGATTCTTGAGAGATATCGAAATACCTTTTGATGTACTCATTCTTATAGTGACACCACATACAACTTTTACCAAGCTAAATTCTTATCAAGAATCAAAAGTGCTAGGAGGATGAAACTTGGTATGTGAACTAATGCGATTGTGGCATGAAACGTCAACTACAGAAACAGCCGTTTGAAAACAAAAAACGATCGTGTGGAGACCCAGCTTTATATCAAATTGGAAAGTGCACTAAAACCTTGAAAAACATTTGGTATAGCTAAATATTCTGATACCTAGAAAATCGACTTCTCTGAAAAGTTTAATGGAAATGTAATTCTATCTACTTAAACTAAAAATGTACTGTTTTTGTGCTGTCGTATACAGTGACCGCCAAAAGCTTGTATCAATTTAATTTTTAAAAATCTTTTTGCATCAATAACGTCTGCATGTCCTAAAACAGAAAGCAAGCTACTTAGATCTACTAAATCATTTTTTGTTTGTCAGATGATGAAAAGGCTTTGCACCAAATTAAAATCAAAATCGGCACATTTTGTCTTGCAAGATCGAGAATTAAGAGCCTAAGACGGAATAATGTTTTTTCCCAGATAATCTGTAAAAACTAAATCAATAATCCAACTATCCATAAAAGCTATCTGGTGAAAATTCAAATTCTCAAATTGCACAAAAACTGCCAAAACCTTAACATTTCATTTTTTAAAATTTGATACAAATATACTGGTTTTTGCATACCAGGCGTGTCATCTGATGATGACACCGTGTTAAGATTTCGTCAGAGAAATTAATAGTTTCAGAAGTAATGACAATTATCAATTTTGGTCATTTCAAAAGAAATTCACAGATCAAAGCAGTTTGTTTTTGTGTTCGCACATGCACAAACTGATTGGCGTAAAAAGCTTTTGAAAAAATCCAAAATAAAAGTTTTTCTCATTTGGTGCGAACTTCTTGGCGGTCACGGCATATATGTATGTTGCGGTCAATGTGTCAAATCTACGGGTAGCTAATAACGTAAATGACCGGTCGTTTTATCAGTTCTAATAACTAACCCACTAATCAGTTACGATATTGACCGGCCTATTGATGTTAATGGCCAGATTAGCGATGTTAATGGGCAAATTACGTCTTTGATTGTAGCATACAAATTATGTACATGGAACATTATTTTTATGTAGAGTACAGTGTAGGGCACAATCTACTATGTGGATGCGGTCCAAGTAATCTGTTTTCTGTATAAATATTTAGACAATTTATATTAATGGAGAGCAGAATCGAGTTTATACAAGATCTTTGGGATGTTACCCTGAGTCTTACACAACTTTGAATAAAGGATTTTCAAACGTCGAAAATTGTTGATATAGACTCAATGAACTAAACTTAGCTGGAGGGCTTATTTATTACTATTAGTCATTAACTGAGACATGTGTACCATGCGATATCTTACTATTTCCTGCAGAGATTTATTAGTTTAAGAAGGGATAGTTTTGCCCGGTCTTATTATTACCGACGGGTCAGATCCATTGATACAGATAATGTTTACATTTTCATTGTCGTCTCTAAATTCACCAGATCTTTATTAAATTCGTACGTCACTGGTATCCTTAGCCATAGGTCCATTTAGTGTCTTTTTTTATATAAAATCAGCCTAAGAAAGTCAGCATAATTAATCAAAGTGACCATTGCATGCCGGTGTATTTCATATTTTAAGTAAACTGTCTCTACTGCACTTCGAGACAAACTTCAGTATAGTAACACTTTCCATACTTCTTACATAAATAACTATTTTTAAATTCTAAACTTCTTTTCCCGTAAGAGCATTTTAACCTCAAAGGAACTGCCCCTGAAGCTGTATCTACCACTTATTTTAAACAAAGTAAAGTGCAATAAGAAAATTACTTTATTTAAAAGAACGTGTATTATACGCTACGTCTATACTCCTTAACTTCTTTTGTTTATAGTCAAACGAATAGTTACGGAATTTACTGTTACCTAACAACTAGATGCTTCAGTTTCAAGTGCACCCTTTGAAACGTGAGGCTTCATTCTTATTCAGAAAAGTGAGAAGATAGGATTAGTATCCCGCCGTTGCATGTTTTGCTTTTGAATATTTACTATCATTGTGTACGTTTTATCACGTTAACAAGAATAATAGTAAAAAAATGTTGAAACATAACTATTGTGTAATCAGAATTCAAAGGAAATGTCTGTTTATTATAAATTGTTACTATTGGGATTCAACTAAACTTTATCTATTATAAATAAAATTGACCTTGCAGTACTAGTCATATCCCATTATTATTCTATATTTACGCTGTTTTTATATAAGATTGGCTATGCTTTTAATCTGTTAAGTTGAAAACAGCGTGTCTACATTTTTGTTATATTGGAAACCATGTGAACTTCCCAAATGACATTTTTAACAATGTTGCCTTTTCTACATTTTAATTGAGTTTGCGAATACTTTAACACTTGTTAATTCGAAAAAAGTGGTTGATATATGCAAAATTCGAAAAGCATCTTGCAACATATATGCAATAAATGATAAATAAACATAATCTTCAAACTTTAAAAAGGTCAAACTCGTTTAAACAAAAACCTCTTTTACACAATTTTGCATCCCATTTATACAACTTAAACTGTCAGATTTTCATGATTAAATCTCATCTAAACGTGAATTGATTGAATAGTTATCTTCTGTGCTAAAAAACAAACATTGATAATGATAAATACATATCAGTCAGGTTGGCCGAGCGGTCTAAGGCGCCAGATTTAAGCTCTGGTTCCCTACAGGGAGCGTGGGTTCGAACCCCACACCTGACAAGTTTTTTTAATTTAATAATAGTGTTTAGTGGCATAATGATAACTACAGTACAAAAATTACACATTTATTAGTCATAAGATAGGTATTATAAACAGTCTGCTAAAGTTTTTGCATTCTTTAGACGTAACTTTTACAAATACTTAACTTTGCGGGTTTTTAATTAAAAGATATTTTTTCACGTGATTTCTAATCCCCCAAGAGACCTTTTTAAAATTCTATTTTTAAAAATTAAAATTAATGGGCATAGGAACATAAAAAATATAAAAACAATGCATTTTGTAAAATAAGTCAAAAGATATTCTGCCTTAATAAAAATACTATTCTGAATTTTGCACTAAAATTCCAAACATGCAACGATTAGTTCGTTATTAGACGACCGAGCATATTGCAGACTGTAATGATGTACTCTTGAATTTGTAATTTCTTTACAAACTTTACAAACAAAAGAATTAATTTCTCAGTAACATTTATTTTTTATTTTTATAACCGTTAAGTTTATAATTTAAAATAAATAAAAAATTAGAACATCAAATTTTGAAGACTTATCTTTTATGTAATAGGTTATCTGTCTACTGTTCTATAATTTTTTTCCATACCGTTTTACATTTATCGTACTTTACGTTCTTGCAAAATAGTTATTTATGCAACAAGTGAGTAAAGTGTATCTTTTTTTCACGAGAAGGAAAGTTTGCCGCACGAGCCGTAGGCGAGTGCGCAAATCCGCCGAGTGAAAAAAAGTAATTTTACTCACGAATTGCATACAAAACTTTTTTCACGTTCGTAATAAAAATCAAGAACTACCTACTTCAATAACGGCTTTCTCGATGCGTCACATCAATGCGTTCTAATTTCTGACAAATGCCAGTGGCAGCCTCCTATGTGTTTAAATATTTTGCGTTAAAAAATGACACGTTATGATACTTTTTTTCACTCAAATGCGTGAAAAAATGAACCGTTATGGCACTTTTTTTCACGCTTCTATCACGATGAAACAAACGCATCCTTTATAAACGAAAATTAATGAAAAATGTTGCACTTTTTTTCACGAACGTGAAAAAAATATTTTAGTTATTATTAGCCTAGTATATAATAAATATTTAATACAAAAATAGAAAAGGTGAATTACACCTGCAAGGAAGTTGTAGTATGTCGGGTAAGATATAGGTGTTGCCCAGACATATTCTCTAAATAATTCATCAATTCTCGTACATACCAAGTTTGTCAACTGAATTACAAATAAAAAGCGATATTGTTGTTGATGTCTATAAGACGAATTCGGCTTTCACTAGAAGCAAGGTGTCAGGTGTCTCTCGCCCCATTACCTGCAAGTCTTAGTAGGTTTTCTTTCGAGTTGTTTTATTTCCAGGGCAATCATTCATTCGGCTGACACTTGGATGGTTCACAATAGGAAGACGTGCAAGGACGCTCCGGATAAAGACGAGTAACGCGAGGGTGAAACTGACATGGTGTTACCCTGTATAAACAAGGTGATGATTTTACGGTGATAAACTGCTTTTTTTATAACGCTTTTATTGTTAGAAGTATTGGTTTTTTATATTTTTCTTCTGTCCCGTTGTTATCTCTTCTATAACCTTATGTTTACTTTCTCATCATAAAAGTGACAGCTCGATTTTTATTTCGTTCTGACCCAGATTTGCTTCGAATTTTGATTCACTTATTTTAGTAGTTTTTCCAGACATGTATTGAAGATTAACCCTGATCTTAGGCCTTCGAAAAGGTTATAAAGTTTACAAAGTTCAAATTTCGATATGCGCTGAATAACTTAACTTAAAATCAGTTTTGTGATAAATTCTCAGCGATTTTCAAAGTAAAATAACGTGGATAGGGAATGAATATACGAAAACCATTTTAAAGAAATTTTAAGCATTTTAATGGCAAATATTCACAATGTTAAAATTTAAATGTAAAAGACAAACAAATGTAAAAGTTGATAAGTTGAGTCGAAGTTTTAATGCTATACTTTAATTCATATTATCCTTTTAACTAAGAACGAACCATCCCAAACAAAATAAAGCATGAAGTTGTTAATTTTATTCACTAACAATAACGATCTATTCAGTACATTTAATATTGTCACTGACAAAATTTAGTTACAGACAAGTTCATACTATACTTTTTGTAAATCCCTCTGAATTTAAAGTTTCGAGTTAGGATAATGAAATATTTTCATTAAATAAGAGGAGTTAGAGTGTAGTATTGAAATAATACGATAAAGTAAAGTTGCAATAAGGCTCAACATTGCAATAAATGCAGCTTACTTTGAGAAATCTCTGCCAAAAGTTATTTAAAAAATGCATTCACAATAAAGATCGATAAGCTAAAGGAAATGAGAGCTTTTCAGCGTTTTGTCTGATAGTTGTACGTAATAAATTCACAAATGAATAAAACATTTCCAAGTTGCCAATATCGTTCAACATCGCTCTCAAAGAATAACAGTTTAAAAGTTGATATTTCAGTCACCGTGTCACAATAAGACTGAGCTGTCACGTTATAAAAATCGACACTGGATGAAAAGGCAAGCCACTTCGTTATTCAAATGTGAAAAGTTGTGGCATGTACTTACGTATTTCTTGTCATGAACAATTATTATTTTTAATTTTTCTTGTATGCATGTTTTACGTGTTAACTTAATAAAATCCGTGGTCACTCACTATGTTATGAATTTTTATTACTTGATAGAAAAACATTCACAATCATTTTAAGGAATTTAAACATTTTTAGTTTATAATTGTAAAAATACTTCAAGTCCAACTCTGAGAAAACTATATAATGAACTTTTCTGAATTTAGCTTTTGAAGAAACTTTCCTTCTTTTCAAATGAAGGCGGCTTTAATTGATTTTGTTATTTAGGTTATGTTAAACGTACCAATAACAAATCACTCTTCAACCTGTAGCGAGATAAAACTGTAAATCAAATTTGTAAATCGTTTGGTTCGTTACGTAGGCATGGCGATTCCATTTATTTTAACCTTTTATAAGGCAAAATTATTTCTTTGTTTTATTTCTTTGTTTATTGATACAAAATGTTTCAGAAGCTATAGAGAACGTACCAAAAATACTTAAAAAATTCCATCAACCCTTATTATGTCAAGGGAAAAAATCGTTCAAATCGTTATCAACTTCAAATGGGGAGGTGGCTCATAAAACACATATCAAAAATCAAGCTACAAAAAGAATGTTTAAGATATATATTTCTTGTTTATTGTTCGTTAAATCCAATAATATGTAGAAAATGTAAAATAAAATAATACTTTAAAAATTAAACATAAATTCTAAAAGATAATCTTACAATAAAATTAATTTTCCTGGAAGGGCACAAAACAGGCAATGCATAGAGCAACATTGCACTCTTTGCATAATGTTGTTGACCTTACTGGTTTTTCACGCGTACTACAGAAAGCACACCTTCGTATGGTACCCTTTATAGGTAAGTGAAAATCTACATTTAATTTTCGTGTTGAGTTGTCAACACCTACTGTTCTTCCATTAGGGTTTCTTCATCATGTCTGCCGTGATCATAACTTTAGGCCCATACTTCTTCCTTGTACAATAACCACTTCAAAGTTCATCTGCAAGTAAACTTCTGAAATGCAAGTGGGAAACGAGTTTTTTACGTTTTACGGACATAAAGGTCTTGCAGCATATATAAGAGCTTACTACAGCAGCATCAATCCTAAAGTAGAAAAGTTTCATCCACCACCTGCGACTTTTCTAAGACATTAGTTGATCAAAATGATCTATCCCTCCCATATACTGATTATAATCAGAAATAGATTTAGGGCAAGTTTCATCTTCTTTGCGGCCTTCTTCATTTGTTCTAGATACTACGGTATGATCCTGTGAATTATGAAACGAGCTAGCTACAAATACACATTTCGCTCTTCGATCTTTCCACTTGCAAACAAATATTATTACTAGAAGCAAAGTCAGACTCTTCAACTTGTAATTCTTTATCTTTTCTTAGTAGGTCGTTTGGACAATTTTTGCGAGTTGATCTTAGTGTGCCACAAGAAAATGTATCTTTGCCTAATAACATTGACAACAAATCAAAAGTGGTAAAGAAATTGTCAAAGAATATGCAATATCCCTTATTATAATAGTTTTCTGCTAAATCTAAGTCTGCTCTTTCTCCTAAAGTACCAAGCTGTTCTGTCTTGCTTTTACCCTCATATGTTTTTAAGTTCAATACATATCCCATGTTAGAGCAAGCTATAATCCACATTTGAAAACCTCGTTTGGTCGGCTTCATTGGCATGTATTGCTTTAGTGCATTTCTGCCTTTAAAACCAATCATACATTCATCCACAACCGCGTTGCAAGATGGTGCAAACAATTCTGCAAATTTTGCATTCAAATGGTTAATTAGTGGACGTTTCTATGTAGCTATTTGTCAGAATTTCTGTCTGGAATATGTGTGCATTGTCATTCACATGAAGATGACGCAGGATCTTTAAGAATCGTTTTTGAGTAATTATGTTTGCTATTTTATTCACGCGAAAATTTTCATTTGTAGACCAATATAATCTCACACCTGGTAATTTATGAAACTCCATAAAAATAAGTATGCCAATAAATGCCGTTAGCTCTTCCACAGTCAAATTCAGTTCAATACATTTATCAGCTGCATACTTGTTAGATTCAGAAACAATACGATTCATGATGTCATGATCTAAGAAATGTTCGAAAATAGAATAAAGGCTATCAGTGTTTACGTCAAACAAAGGACCAAACGGTTCACTAAATTGATTACTAAAAAACTTCTAAGAATTGCATGGTCCTTTCTTGAACTTATAAGAATAACTTTATGGCTTTTGAACTTATTTTTGAACAGCTTCATTTTCAACTTCTGAAGATGGAGATGAAACATAACATATTTAAATTATTTCCTTGCTTCTCCATAGGTTTAGTATAATTTGGATGGATTATGGAATAATCGCTATCAAAATTCTGTTCTACTTCTGCATAATCAGTAAAAGATGAAAAGGCAAGGTCAAGCTTTTTAGTAGTTCTAGGACGCAAAAATGTTGACGACGACATTTCATCATAACTGCTTTTATTTGTAGGCATATAATCATGTTCAGCATCACTCTCACCACCAAAATCTGAATTATATGCTTGCTCATCAGTAATGCTATCAATCAGCCCATACGCCTTATCTGAGGTTAATAAATTCAAATTAATCTTTTGGTTTGACACTATTATCTGAAAAGGTCTAGGGATTGTCGGTAAGACGTTAAGAACCATAATCCGGTAAACTTATATTTTAAATTTATGCCTTAGAGGCCTACTACATCGTAAAGAGTTAAAAAATTTTATTAATGAAGGCGTCTATTGTTTTAAACTTTGATTACATTCACCAGAAAACTTAATTTAACTATGTAATTCCATTTTCCCTGAAATTTGACTGAATTGTTAATGGAGTTAAACCAAGGTTACAAGTTGTACTGTATTCCTGACAAAATGTGTTTTCTCTCAAAGAATACTAATAAAAGCTAATGAGTCCAAACCTTGTTAACTAAGTTCAAACCTTGCTAACTGACTCCAACGGAATCTGAACGTTTGGATGTAGTTCGCAACGAACTATTACCTGAAAATTCCCGAGGTATGTTACAGTTAAACCAAAGAAACTAATAATTGCTTAAGATAAAACTAACCATAAGTAAAATGAATACAAAACCGAAAAACAATTAAACATAGTTGTGTTGCAAATACGTCACTAGTGTTTTATTACGGATTTGCCAATATCGAATGTCACTATGGGAAATATATGTAGGAAGTCGCTTTACGTTTCTGTAGCAGACTCAAACCATAGATTGATTTATACCTGGAACCTTTTAATGCTGATATTTAGACAAAGGAAAATAAATGGTAGTGGTACGAAAAGACCATTAGCAAAAGTGATAATTTAGTTTTCTATACAGAGACGGTGAAATTTCAAATAGAAATATGCGATCGCGTATTCTTTCTTTTCGTAAAAAGAAATTGAATTTTCAATATGCTTCTACTTTTGCTGCAATAAATTATTTCATAATTTCATTGAAGACTACTCCAAAATGTTAGCTTTTAAACTGAGCATAAATGCCCAATTGTCCACCTAATAAACTGGTAGCGGTGTTCGGCTTTTGAAATCTCATCATTGAGGTGTTAGGACAAATTTGCAACTAATTATTATAACTAAATTGAGATCAGATTCAGCTACACGGTAATAATGTGTGTCGGGGTTAGGCACTTATTTCTTTTACGAGAAGGCATGGAAACTCCAATTCTTCTGAGCTTTTGCTATCTTACTAGTCTGATACGGCTATCCCAGAATGCCTTAGCTTTCAAATCTATCACAAATGTATGGTAGTGATGTTGTTATCAGAAATTATTTTTAAAACTTTGGTATTAAACTGTTGCCTCAGATCCTTATTGCCAGATGCACTTAGGACAATTTAATTATGAAGTAACTTTAGAGTATCTCTCACATTGCAGGTTTGCCACACCTCCTGAGTGTTTTACTGCACTTAACTCAACTGCAATGAACAAAATTTACTGAGGCAAGAATAGAAAGATTTAATTTATGTACTGTATACATGTCCTTGCCCATGTAATAGATTTCTTGAATGTTACACACCTGTTAGGCCTTGGCGATTCTGTCTTTTTGTAAATCACCTCCTGGTAATGATCTTGAGATGAATGGATGTTACAGATAAAACTTTTTCAAACCCGTCAGGGGAGCAAGCTTATGGACAGAAAATTGTGGATCATTTGAGAGTTTGGAAAGGTAAAAACGGCGATTTGAGTTTAGATGTACTGACGCAGAAGGTTATTCATTTGAGGCTGAAGTGACTATCATTTCGCGAAATCGGAAAAGATGTTTACTGGCTACTATTGCTTTTACAATCATCAGCAGCAACGTTTAACTTTGTAACCTATTTTCATTCGTCTTAGTAGGGTTGGCGCAATTCTAGAAAAAAGTGTAATTTGTGCAAGGTTTTGGTTTTATATAAAGGGAGAAGAAAACTATAAAATAATGAAACAATCTTTCCAGTTTCTTTATCAAAGGCAAGGACTACATGCAGTGATGGGCTAACTGGAAATGACAAAATGCTGCGCACACAAACCAACCTGACCTAACATAACGGATTTTAGGTTAATCTAAACAAAATTAAACAGGTTACCTAATTAATTTAATCAAAGATAACCAAAAGAAGGTGATCTAATTTAAGTCAATAAAAGCCAATCTAACCTAACTGAAACTAACTCAACTTAACTTCGATAAACTACAATTTTTATAACAGAGTGCAAAAACTTTTATTTCTTTATTTATCTCGACATCTTTGCCTTTGCAAGTAGCCCATGCAATATTTAAAACTGTAGTATAAGCTACAAACAAGAGCTAATGGGAGAAAATTACAACTAAACGTGAATTATCATTTCTATTGGTAGATGCGAATTGGAGAGTTCATTCTTCATATCAATGAATTAGCAATCCGCCCAACGCACATTTTCAATACTTCGAGCCACCGTTATCAGACCGGTACCCACACTTTGCACTTCTTATATTTTAATCCTTTATGAAAAAAGTTAATCTGATTGTAGGAGTAGGGCTTTTCCGTCATCAGTCCACTTGCAGTGGCCGACAGTCTGGTTTTGGCCTGCTACCTCTCCCCAGATCCAGACCATCCACTGTCCTTATATTCCATAGCAAGTTATTGTTGCTTAAAATATGTAGAGCAAGAAGATAAGTTGCTTTGCTAGTCCCATAATTGGCTTTGCCTATGTAGCAGTATTAATTTCTTTAAAATTTTGTCTGAAGAAATTATTCTTTTACAAACTGAAGAATTTACGAGTTTGTAACTCGAATAGCAGTCCTTAGAAATCTTAACCTTTCTGATTAGGCTATTTCAAATACACATTAAAATGTTTGATCTCCGTTTCTAAAACGAATTCTAGACATAGGCAAAAGAAAAAATTATAAATTTTAGGTTCTTGTTGAGACTTGAACTTTTTTCATATAATCTGCGTGCTTCTCTATCACTTTAGGGCTTAATGACACAGGTATTCAATGCATCATGTTCACTTTGTTTGACTCTTTTTGGAGGGAATTAATCTGATTATAGGATAGGCTATTATAAGATTTACCTCCTATCAGACCACTCGTGATGGCTACAGTTGAACTTTCTTTCCTCCATGCCATCTACGATTTTCACCTTCGAAAATAGATTATAAATGGTGCATCTTAATGATATATTTGTCACTGGCTCTGGTAACAAAGGTAATCATTGAAAAGAAACTTGTAGTTATTGGAACTAAATCTGTATATAAAAATTTATAACTTTTACAAGCACAAAAGAGTGTATTATGGATTTGGAGCGTTATCACAACTCCATCAGAGACCAGTTGGTATTTCCATAAAATTTTACTTTAGGCCAAACTAATTCTTATGTAAAAAATTTAAACCTGCGTGTATATTTCTTATGCTTTTTATTCTGTGTGCTTTCAAATTAAAAAGAAACACATTTTCTGAGAATCCTCGATGATATTGAAGAGATCGTTTAATATTAAATTATGCGAGTTTGCGCAACGTCATCTAAAGATGGTGATTGATTTCTATATAGGAATAGAAAGACTTTGACATTATAATCATTTGTAACATATCTTCAGTAAAAGAGTCACTGAAGTTTGCATCACAAACAGAATTTTTTAACGCAACACTTTATGAAAAAAGTGATTATTGTAAAAGTGAAACTTCTTATCTACTTACTTTTATTTAGAATTCAAGATTGTAAAATAAATCTAAACGGTACTTTGTAGAGATTTTGCTAAACTGATTTGAATTACCTAAGTTTATTTTATGTTATGAATGAACGGGGCAAACACATCCAACAGCGTGGTTTATTTTCGCTTCAGGAATTGTGTTAGAGTTAACTTTCGCATTAATTTACATACAAATCGTTAAGTAAGTACACGTAAAAAGAAAATAAAATAAATCAAAAAATGTAGTGCCGGTAGAAATTATTATGAGCATTAATGTTGATTTTATTTCCTGAAGATAAACATCCTACTCGTAATAAAAATGAAGATCTAAGATCGTCAAATAGAATAAGGGAAATTACTCCATAAAACCGCAAGCAGTAGAAATTCTGTTGACTTTAATGGAGGATTGTTAAGCTTTGGTTTAGAGTTGAAGTTAATTAGATGGGTTTGTTCCATCTCCTTGTCTCTTTATATTTTATCCTAGCTGGAATGTTTCTTATATTACTACTTCTTGTAGACAATCAGGAGATATTAAAGCTACAACTTACGCTTTGTCTGTAAGAAATGTCTTGAAACGAAATACAAACTTTCATTTCTTTTCTTCTTGTATCTAAAAGATGATTTTTCATCGTTATTATTTTTTATTTTCATCTGAATTCATTTCCTTAATGCGATCATATGCTTGAATTTCATGTTTTTTAAAAATAAGCTGATATTAAAATCTCCAAACAAATTATTATAAATGTTTCTCATGGGATTCTTCTTAATGTAATTGCTTTTTTAACTAATAAAAAGATAGAATTATAAAACATTGTATAACAGATGGGATTATTGTGTTTGTGAAAATTCAAAAAGTTATGTCAACAAAGCTGTATTGGATAATGAAAATGTATCAACGCTCTTGTTTTTATAGGTATCACGTTATTTGCTTCTTTAGAATTTTCTCATTGTCATGAAGCTGCCATTCATTTAGAATCTCTCAGTGTTAACACTTTCATGCAGAGATTTACCTTAATTATTTAAAATCTGTTTAAAATTGTATTGACACTATAAAAAGTAAACTTTTGAAATGACAAAAAAACATATTGCACAAAAATCTCAAAAATAACTTGATCTTTTGGTAGCCCGTACACTATGTAAATCGAATGTACGATTTGGATCCAGTAAAATAGTTATAGAAAAAATTGTTAATACTTAGGCAACCATTCGCTATTCCCATCTCTATAATATCAACCGTCTTTATTTACT
>VTPC01001525.1:38293-53190 GCA_011009095.1 Ignelater luminosus
TATATGTAGAAATCCATGTGTCATATTATACCTAGAATTCTTAATTCTATTGATTTCCAATAGTTGATGTATTTATTATTCAACTTATTTAAATAACTCTTTTAAGTTTTTAATTTAGAGAGTTTTGAGATATTTTAAATTTCAGAATTTCTTTTTATAAACTTCCTGTGGTTGCGGAAGGAAAATTTAATATTTCTTCTTTTCTACTATTCACCAAAATGCCCACTATTCCGAGTTTCTATTACGAAAATGGAATTTTTATTTGATGTACGCAGCTTTATTGAAATGTATATTTTTAGTTCTCTAGCATATCTAAAGTGATTTCAAAAGTTGTGCTACCACGATATTTTAAAAAATATTTTTTTAACTTTATGAGAAATATAAATATTAATTAAGAACTTTTAGTCAACTTTACATTAGTCAGTAAATATCTCTAGTTTCTTATTAAAACTTCTATGGATTGAATTTACTTAGACAAACCTTCCATTTTAAAATCACTAAATCCCTCCAGTACCGAAATAGAAATATCAATATATTTTTTATTAGCCATCACAGTTGTAAACATTTAATATGACATTTGAAAGAATTTTTATCTACCGCCTTGTGTATGAGTTTTATATTTTGATGTCTCGTGAGAAATTTATGTTAAGATAATATTGTTATTCATGTCAAACCACTGCACTTCGATCTAGATTTCAGGTCTGTTTAGAAGCTATTTTTGTGGTGCTATTTTAGAGTGATATTGATAATTCTTAAAATACACTTAAATGTAAGAAAAAACTGAAAAGAGAAAAACCCATTCCATTTCGTAAATGTCACAGAAAAACTTCGAGTTATTTCTTTCCTCTAACACGTACTGATTCTAATTAAGCACTAGTCGTGTCAATCAATGGTTTTACTCAAATCATAAACCTAATTAATACTGCACACGTAAACAATAATTTTCGTACTTATAAATTGTATTGAATAGAAATACGGGACGTACAAAGGCAATTTTTCTTATAAACTTAGAATTAAATAAACTCCAGAAATATAAATTATAATAGAACTTAAATAATAACTAAGAAAATGAAAAGAATTTATAAAGTAATAAAATAAAACGAACATTACAAGGTTCTTCTTTATCTTGATTAGGACAGATTCATATTACGTTGTTGCTATGTTACTGAATAATACGTAGCTCCTCAAATATAGAAACAGGATCATAGAATTTATCCCTCCTTGATCCAGCATTATAAATACACTCATAGGCCAACGTCCGGTTCCCCGCGCGGTCATGTAAGTATGGCATAATTTGTCGAAAGTGTCTTCCTTTAGTGCAATTATATTCCAAGATAATTTCCAGTTTCAGTGGAAAGCAACAACACTCTTTTAGTGCAAATGAGACAGAGGTTTCTGTATCATCGTATGCAAATTTACTGCTTCTTTCTTGCTGATATTTGAGAAAAGCAAGTTGGATTTCTCGCTTGTTCTTCCTTAAAGTCCCAATCATTGTGAGATTATGCTGCTTTAACACATAAATAAATAGATTTACAGACAAAAACCAATTGTCTACAGTTATATTTCTATCCGTACCATATATAGCCCAAGACAATAATTTGACATAATGGAATTGGTTCTTTATTTTTTGTCTTAACCTTTCTGGCATTTAGTATTGCATGAACCATGTACCAAGCTTTTGCGTTATTCATCATGACTACTTTAATTCCGTACTTGTTTGCTTTTGTTGTTGTTGTTCATCTATGGTACAATATCCAAATGTAATTATTTCTGCAATTCAATATGAATGTCTCAAAAATATTACGCGTTGAAGCAAATTTGTCCAACGCCTTTCTTCTTGTTATCAAATCAAAAAGAAGCAAATAAAAACTGAAATCTCCTTTGGCTCATAGTTGCTCTGAACAAACAACTTCCATATTTTGTTGACCACAATTTGTCTAAATTTAAGTTGTTAGTTTTTTGGACACTCATCAAATAAAGTAAGCTCGCAGTTTGGGCATTGTAGGATCATAATAGGTTACTTGATCATGTTGTAATGTAAATCGTTTATGGGAAATTCCTTCATTTGTATGAAAAAGAACTGTTTCTAGTATTTCTTTGTCTATGAGAAGATTCCATGAAGAAAGTGGACTCTTTACGGGTTTACCAGCACTTTTCGGTCGTGGAAGAAGAGTGACTATATTTTTTCTTCGTTTTCAGCCACGTATTTCTGAAAGAGCTGTAATGTAATTTGGAAATATTGCATACTCATCCGAGTTCTACTTTAAGTGTCGTTTTAAATGTATTCATTTAATACGAATCTATCGTTTCACTTCGTTTTACAGCGTTTATTAAGTTATTAATATTGTTGAAAGATATTTTGCCTAAGGTTCTTTAAAGTTTTTATTGTTAAAATTATCCTGTGTACGCGACCTTTTGTGAAATGTAACCGCCGTTCACGCGACTAAACATTTTCATTTTTTATCAGTTTGCAGAAAATTCTGTTAATATTTCAGTATTTTATGTTTAAGAGAAAGTCTGGTTTATACTCGAATTACAAACGTTTGCAATTTTCTACGGTCCCTATGCCTGTCCATGTTAATGCCAATAATACAGTGTAGAATTGGCTTTTGCCGTTAATTTAATTGAGTCATCAATGCGTGAGAAAAGATTCGTTTTCTCATGGAGTCGAAAACGCCGAGAAGTGCGGTTGACTCCGCGAATGTACAGGCCAGTCTGCGGGTTCGGTGCCGTTTTTCTGGTCCCGTTGTTATAAACCAAGTTTTACCGTGGGTTTAATTTTAAGTGCTCTTCCTGAGCTGTGTGTGGTACTTTTCGTAAGCTTTATCGTACTCTTTGTGAGCTTTAATTACTACATGTTTGTTGAATCGTACCTTTTAGCAGCAAGAATATAAAATTTTCTTCTGATCACCGTGGTGTATTTCCTGATGGAAATTACCAGTTTTGTTTCGTTGTGTGTGTCGACCAAGACTCCAGTATTTTTGTTATATTCCCTGGGTGATGAAAACATTATTTCCTCATCAGTAGTCTGATGGAAAAATTGGTATTCTCTTCGTTTAATTTAAATTTTTGTGTTCTGTGAAAATTTAAGTGTTTTTGAAATTTATTGTGAACGTAATCACGCCTTTTCATCGTTTGATTTTGTATGAATTTAATTTCCGCTAACCGTAAAACGTTGCTGGAACTAAGGGATCTCCTGACTAGCGTAAGACAAATCCTTTTATGTTACATATTTGTTTGTATTTTTTTTATTGTTGTTTTTTTAAATGTTTTGAGTACTCATCGTAAGATGATTCATTTTTAAATGATAGATAAAGTATCTTTATACTGTAACCTTTTTGCGGAAAATTAAGGGCCACATTAGGTTGTTTAAATTTTACAATAATTTTTTGAATCTTTTGTTTGAAATAATTAATGCAGTTTTGCACATTTAAAATTTACAATGGTTTTAAATCATGTTAACTTTGCTTTATTACATGTTTATTCATTAATTTTTTTGTGCTGTTTTAAAAATTTTTAAACGTATTTGTTAAATTGGTCCCTCAGACACAATTTCATGTAATAATGTCATTCTTTTACTTGATGTTTTTTTATACAGATGTTTTTTTACTCCAAAACATAAAAATAAACTTATGTAGTTTAGCTTTGATGTTCTTATTTATATAAGCTTTGTTTTGTTTTAAAAGCTATATTTAGGTACCGTTGCGCTGGAGTCCTGACTTCTAGTAACGAAGATATTATATGATTTTGTGCGTAAAGAATTACTTTCAGCTTTGAGAAATGAGAGAGAGAGGCTGGAGATTTATCATGTTTATTTTATTTTAAGTTACGGAACCAATGGAGATTTTCTGGTATGTAAAGAGAGAGTACAATTTGACCTCAAAACACGATTTTAAGTCTTTGTATACAGGGTGATATCTTAAGTAAAGCCCATATACAGGATGTTATTTGAGAAGGAGTTCATATACTGAGTATTAGCTTAAGAGAAGCTGCGTGGGTTGGCCGATGGTTTCTTTTTTTACTTTCAGCTGCTGGCGCCCTCTAGGTATCTTGTTTTGGTTCTTGGTTAAAATTTAAGCTTAAGGTTCAGGTACGAACATAACTACTTGGGTTATTTACTATCTTTAACTCCCCTCCCCCCATCACCGATTCAAAGCTACGGGATTGAACATATTTCGATTTCTGGCTTATACGGAAATTAGGCTTCTTTTTCAGCTTTTTCCCGTTGCAGAGCTATTGACAATTTGTATCTATCTTTTTCCGTTTCCTTCCTCTTCTTCTTCACTTTGCTCACTTTCTGATATTTGTTGATCTTTTATTTTGTCATCATTGTTTTCATTGTCTTTCTCTTCTTGAAGTATAATTATTTGTTCTTTATCAGAAGTTTCCAGCAGCAATTTTTCAAGTTCTGCATCCGATAAACCACAACAACTAGAAGATGGCATACTTTGATTATTACAGTCACACTATACAATGCAACTGTTTGATATTACTCACATTATAAGGCCTTTTTAGATAAAACTGGGTAGTACACATGGCACCAAAATAATTGTTTTGTATCTTTTACCTATGTCAAGGCAATTGTTACATGAAACAGGGAAGTACACATTAAAAAATAATAACAGATGTGAATGTGTAAAAGAAATGTAAAACACCAATCGATAAAAATTATAACCTTAAAGTGTCACGTGGGGTATGTTACATCCCAATTGTACTATAATTGTAATTTTTTTATAACAATAAAATACAGAAACAGCTCTTTATATTTGAATTTACATGGAGCCATATAATAATTATATCAAAAACTTCTGAAGATATTTAAAAAGCAAAATTCAATGGGATGATATACTATACCCACGTTGCAGTCTAAAGGTGAATACATATTTATTTTAAAAACTAATAAGTGAGCTAGGAAATAACATTTTGTTAATAAACTAAATTCTGACGAAAGTTGGCCGTGACTACTTAAGTCAATGTCAACTTAAAATAAGCTCCCCGAAAAAATGTCTTTTATCATTAGTTTTCCCGTCGAAACAAACAACCAGTGAAGTGTTTTCACAAACAGTCCTCTTTAGGACTTCCCTGTATCCAAAAATTATATCCTTTTAACAAACTTTCATTTTAGAAAAAACCAAAATTCAAATTTCAAGAAAGTGTCAAACGCAGTGCACTTTGCGTTGTGAAAAATGCCACGAAAAATAGAAGAAATGGACCAAGCTGAATTACACGAATTCCTTACCCACCTCTTAGAGTACGTAATGAACAAATATGGCCTAGAAATCATTATAAAAGCAAATTTACAAAGCACCCAAATAAATGACAACAGTACCCTCATTTCTAGCATTTTAAATCCCAACCCGAATGAACAAGATTTTATCCCTGTTTCAGGTAAAAACTCAAAAAGAAGAACACGACGAGACTTCACAGAGAACGACCCTCCCGAAATTGAAACCACCAATAGATTCGAAATCCTTGACAATAAAACTATGCATGATACCAATCCCTACCATAGTATCTATACTGTTACCAAATCCAAAATACCTCCCATCATAATTACGGAGAAAAACAAATGGATTACATTATCCAGAGAGTTCACTCGACTCAAAATAAACTTCTCGAAAGCAAAATATCTCCCTCACGGCGTCAGCGTGCATCCCGTCAGTATGGAGGATTATCGAAATATGATTCACTACCTAGACGACGACCGGGTATCCTTCTATACCTACCAACTAAAGGAAGACAAACCCTTGCGTGTGGTACTAAGAGGTATCCCCGAGGATATCACCACTGATGATATCGCAGCCGACTTACGGGCGCAAGACTTTCCCGTACAGCGTGTCACCCGCTTACACGTAGGAAAAGACAGAAGACCTATCCCCCTAGTACTCGTTCTCCTTACTTGAACAGGGAACTACAAAGATATATGGAACATAAAATCTGTGTTCTTCTTAACTGTCAAAACAGAAACTCCTCGAGCGAAACGAGACTCCGTTCCTCAATGCCACCGATGCCAAGGTTTCCGGCATACACAGCGTGTATGCCATTCTGCACCTAGCTGTGTAAAATGCTGAATGTCACAAACCAAAAGACCAACCAGCGACGTGTACTAACTGCAAAGGCAGGTACCCAGCTAGCTACCGTGGCTACCCTTGCTTCTCCAAATTAGCTACTAAAAAACCCATGGCCACCAGTTCTGTATTGCCACCAACCTTTCCAGCTCACAATGTCCCAGCATCCTCAACGTACCACTTGAAGAATTTCGAGACAGCAAATACAACTTACCCAAAAACTTATGCCACTGTACTACAATCACAAATTCCAGCTCCAAGACCCACAACAACTACTCAACAGACGACCCCCAACGAAAATCCAGCAATCCTACATCAACTACTGGGCAATGCTGTCTACACCAGCAAACCGCAACTCCTTCAACAATTACTAACCCTAGCTATCGACGCCATTAACCAAAAAGACATTTCAACTGCATTCCTACAATTACTTCCTGACGTCCTAAATTCTCTTAAATAAATACACCAACTTCAACAAATCTTGACACTCTAACTTAACCAAACTCCAATCAGACACTAAACAAACCGCGGGCAGCTATCTAGCCCCACACGCAAGCATCCCACTAAGTCATCACAAGTCATGGAAAGTAGAGTTTCTATAACTAGGTACTTCCACATCCAATTAAAACAAAGAAAGAAAGTAAATTCTGACATCAGTACATTTATAGACCACGCATGTATAATATTAGGGATATATCATATTAATTTAATTACTGTCCGTACCAACTTACCATATTGACATTTAATATTTCACATCAACTTTATTTTATTTTTGAATGCAATTTTTAACTTCATAACTTAATATATAAACGTAACTACCGCTATGTGAAATAAAAGAGCAAACAATAACGTAACGTCTTGGCTTCTGTTTCCTGACATTAAATGCCACTTCATTGTAGGCTGTCCATCTGCAAGCTTTTCAAGAAAATTGACAAAAAGAGGATATTATTTTTCTAACTGAGAGAAAAACCACTAATCTCTATCTCAAATGAAAAAAGTTCAGGATTATAGACCACTTCTGAAAATACTGGATAATCGGTGTCGGATGTGTAATAAAAACGAAGCATTATGTCTAGGCCCATAATCTATTTTGTAGTTATAATGATTATTATTAATTACCTATTCGGAAAAACAAACTTTACTTTGATAAGAATGATGATCAAATGGTTCTATTATGTTTTGAAGTTAAAAAATAAACAATGAAGAGTAATCCTTGTAGTTTAAGCAAAACTAAAGCATACTTTAAAAATTTTACGATCTCGTTCTAGAAAAGTGTCGCAAATTAAATCTCGCGTCTGTAAAGAGACCATTGAGATAATTTTAAAGTCAAACTGCAGGCAAAATACTAAAAATAATGAGGTCTGTATATTAAAATAATAATAAAAATAGCCGAGGCGTTAGGACGGATCTTGCAAAAAGGAAAAAGGCGTTTTTTACCTTTTTATTATCCAGAATCGCATTTCGCGAGTGAATGCTGCGGCACAAAAAACAGATCGAGGGAAAGTTTACGACTCTCACCAGTAGTTTCAAACATTTCTGGAAAAGTAACTTGGTGCTTGTTTTATTTCTCACTCCCTCTATCAGTTAATAATAAAGAAGACACCATAAAAAGGAAGGGATCCCTACATAAAAGAGAAACCAATCGAAATCTGGATTTAATACAAATTTGCTGAAATTTGTTTATGGGGTGGATTGATTGGAAGCTTATCTTTGAATGAGTTTTTGCATATTTCATTTAATGAAATTAAAATTAAAAACTAAATTAGATGTTATACTACAATTACATTATGTAACATGATAGGATTCTCTTTAGATTTCTCATTCTTTTTCATTTGAGAAAGCCAAAAGTCGATACTCAAATACATCTATAACAAAAGGGTAAGTAAATTTCCTTGTTACATCGTGTTCGACCTCTTTAGATAAAAGAAAAAGAACAGTAAATCAATAATTTATAAATTTAAGAATGTTCCTGACAGTGACATTTTGACATTTCCGGTATAAAGAAGCTCGTATAGGTCCAGTGGTGTCGTTTAAGATTTACAGCCCCTATAGTAGAAGACGCTAACGTTCCCTCGTTGTCTTACACATAATCCGCCACCTACTCAGGCTTTTCTACACCACTCTAGCCCTCGGTATTTTGCCCTCTCTTATCCTAATCGTAATGTCAATATCTGTTACGAGCTAAAAACGAATTTCTTCTGACTGTGATATGCCCGCATGTTGCGTTCTGGGATAATTCAAGGTCACATTTAGATATAAGTGAAAATTTCTATATAAAATGCAGTTTCTGCCACCCCATCTTGCTCGGGAACTGTCATCTCAGGGTTGATCATGCATGCCAAACACACCCTACGAATGTTTGTTTATTCTCTAACACAGTTTTCTGGAGTCGCTTTCGGTGCGTTTTTATCAGATATATAAAGAATGGGCGTTTGCCTAACAAAATGAGATTTCCAGAATCTCTGAATATTATAGGATAAGGGAGGAAAGAAGATGTGTGTCAGTTTAAGACTTTACCATCACACGCATACACACACATAGACCATTTCATGACATTTTTTCGATGACAACATTCCTAATCTAAATGCAAATCTCGATTTTGGAGGTTCAAAAATGGTATGTCCTTATCAATATTTTGGGAATGTATTTAGCACTTCACATGTTATAGAACCAAGGTGAAATGGAAATAGTCTAAATCCCGAGGTTTATACATAAAGAAACAAACATTGGAATTTTTTTATATATGCAATTCAATTTCAATAAGTACCAGCTTTTTAATTATTAAGGTCACGCGGTAGCGCTACACTTTACTGTGCAGTCCAAAATTCATTATTAATTTAATTGTGTTGAATTTAAAAAAATGAGAGAATATAATTAACTTCTGTAAATATAAATTATGCGTTGTACCTTAAAATATTTTTTTTACAAACAAAAAGTTATGTGAAAATATTAGTGTAGGTTTATTTGTTCAATTTGTTATTGACTTTCAGGTATGTTTCTGGCAAATTTTGTAGATAAACCGTTAGTAGGTCATGTTACACGATTATATGAAATGTTTCAAGACTTGTTCCTTGGTTAAAAGTATTAAAAAAGATCTTCTACACCCACATATATTCGAATATAATTCTAGAAACTAAACGATAATATTTTAAATTTAGTGAACAGAATGTTTAGTACAATATTCTGTCGAAAACTCTAAACACATCTGTACCAGTTATTGGACTTATAGATTTGCCTACCCAATAGAAATGCTTTGCAGAAGTGTTTTGTGTTTTGTGTTTCGTGCTTTTAATAAGTTTTCTTTCTTAGGTAACACACGGAACAGAACATATTGTACAACTAGTGCTGAAAAGTGAATATTTTACAGGGAAATGACGGTTGATCCACGAGCGTGAGGTATTCACTTTCAGTACGTGTCTGTTAACCATACTTTTCAGACGACCGCCTACTTTCTATCATGTGGGTGGGGGTCTGTAAAGTTTTGCACAAGGTCATTTCAGTGCAGGTTCGTTGCTATGCGTAATTTGCAATTATCAGTGATGGTAAGCCATGGAAATGTATTCATTTTTATTTTCAGTCCTCTGAAACCAATTTCTATGCTGCCTTTAACCATATAGATCCAAAACCATATATAATTTGCTAGCTCTTTTAACTCAATGCAAAGCAAATAGAAAAAGGCTCCAGCTGTTTACATGTCAACGCAAATATGACCTACCACCTATCAAGTCTGCCCCGAAAGAAACAAGTCAATTACAATAAATTAAAGTACACATTAAACAATTTTGGAATTTAGAATAAGAGGGTATACAATCGCTAGGGTTACATGACGTGCGTACGTACGGGTAAACCAACTTTGATTATTTAAAAGTTGAATTGTATATTTTGAACAGGACCGACGCCGACGCTGGGGTATTTGACACATACTGCAGAACTTTTTGAGGCACCTTTGTGGATGAGCACGGTGGTATGTTATAAATCCAACGTCAGTATCAATTGTCTTATTGGTCATTTTGCAGTGCGGCCCCTAGGGCAGAATTTGCCTCATTTGCAAGTCCTTGCATTGGTTCTGATTTTGAAGGCACAACATAGAGTATCAGTCGTTTCTAGTGTACAATATTTGATAATGCAAGTTCCAAGTTCAAAGTTCCAAATCAGAAATGATTGGTGTCTGTCGTAATCAATTCTAATTCTTCAAAAAAATGAGATATTTCCTAAGGGATAGCTTATCTTCGTTTGTTGATTTCTGTGTAACTGTTATAGTTACATGGCAATGTCTAGCAACTACAGTAAAACTAGATGGTTGTTTCACTGTATTTAGTAAACCTATTACAGCAAACCATACGCTTTGACTACCATAATATAGAAAGCATAAGTTGAAGAGAATTAGAAGCTTTAAAGTTTTGGTGGAGTTGTACAGTCAGAATAATCCTAAACGGGCCTAAATTCAAAAATTCTAGAAATAATATTCTTTACCTTTATTTCCATTGACAACGACACAGCTCGTACACGTGTTGTAATAAATTCTAGAAAAAAATTTGATTGTCGGATCCGATGCCCAGTTGTAAAACCAGGTAGAAGAAACCTTTTGGACTTCCAGATGCCCTGAAGTATTGCTTAACGGTACTTCAGGTCTATTTTTAATCTTGAATGTGTACGTCGTTACGTGGTTAACGGTTACTTTAACAATTACTAAGCAAAACCAAGGTAAATTGGAAGATTAATTTCTGTTTTGTTTCACAAGATTTTCTACGCATATGTCTGACAATGACAATTTAAAATAATTTAATTTTTGATTATAGAATATCAAGTTCAAAGTAAAATTGTGCTTTAAGTGGAAAAAGAAAGAAGCCGATCATGGTTATTTTTATCCCAAATGTGACTTCGCCATCCTTCTCTCAGGGTAAATTACATAACAGTAAAAGAAGAAATCCCTTTGCAGTTTACATACATTGGCCTATGTTATTTTGTGCACAAAGCTTATCTGGCTCGCAAAACCCATGTGTAATTTGCGCACATTTATTCTAGAAGTGTAATGCAGTACCAATTTTTGATTGTTTATAAAAAAGTGGAGATTGACAATTTTTTAATTTTTCCAACGGAGATCTGTTCTGTAGTCTTTGGAGAATAAGTTCAAGAAGTGAAAAAAATCTCAAGTTTTAGTTTAAAAAATATCATGGTTTTTATGTAAATTTTTAATTGGTAAAATTTCTTTAGTTAACAAAAGCGTAACTAATAAACAAATTGTGGGAAAAGTTTTTTTCCGATGGATTATTGTTCATTCATGTATCCCAATGATACCTGAATTTTTCTATTTCTTAATATTTATATTTAATAGGTAAAAAAAATTCTTTTTGTTAAAGAGAGCAAAGTAATCGGCGCGCACGGCGGCCAGATCAAGCGTTTTTAGCCCTATTCTCACCTCTGAATTAAAATTATAAATATTGGTGGTACAATTCCGAGAGTTGGGACTTTTTTGTAGGAAATTTCCTGCTCTTTAAGGATCTTTTTTTTTGATTTCGGATATTTTGAATATTCTTCGAGATATTTGCAAAAGCGAAACCCTTTTTTTTACGAATTTGTTTATACCTTTTGCCATTTTTTTGCGCGGGACTTCGAAATGTTCGAAAAGTTTCTAAATGCCATTCCGAATCGAATGACACCTTGATCATAATTTTTGGTGAAGTCAGGCAAAAAATAGCCAAAATGGAACTTGTGAACCACACTATAGGCAGACAAATAAAATTGTTAAACTAAATATGAATCATTTAAATACCTTGTATTGTAAGTATTGTAACGTGGCCTTGCGTTACACTTTTAAATATTAAAAAAAAGAAACGAGGATCACTAAGTTCTCGGCCTGACTAAGCTCACTTGGTGGCCTTGAGCGTAGATCGGGATTAATTAAGCATACAATAAAACAACAACAAATCCAACAGACGAAATTTATTTACTCAAGAAAATTATTTATAGGAAAACCACAAAATTTTATGAACAAGAGTTGGGCGTCGCCATTGTTTTTTATGTAAAGACCTAAGATACTATTTAATCCAAATTAATAACAAATAGTGATAACTCGCAACAAATCAAATATATAAGTTGTTAAGCTACATTTTAAATTAAATCAAAGCTATATAAGTTTACAAAATACTCAACAATGTAAATTAAGTTACAACAAACCCTAACTTTCACACTAATTACAATCTTCAATTATTATCGAAAAACCAAATAAACGTTGAAAGTTAAATTCAATAAAAATTTCGTGTTTTAAAAATTATTATAAAGTTCAATGTTATCAAGAAGTTTTCTACAATAGACTTATCTGGCCGACACACTCCAACCGCTAATCTGCAAGTTCGTAGGTACGAACGTAAAAATGCATATTTCTATTTAAATTTTTACAGCCACAATAAAAGAAAAAAAATTAGTAATTTCAAAATATTTTTGTAATGAAATTACTAGAAACTTTCAAATCACAAAATTTAATAAAGAACAATTTAATAAAAAAAATTGTAATTAACGTTACTTAGCAGATTGCAATGTAAGTCTATCAACTATCAAGAGTCAACTATCAAAAAAAAAAATTTATATCGCAAATAAACAACAAGCAGTTTCGGACACAAATTGAAAAAAAACCTTACCACATCCTTTGGCGGGCTCCGTACGGAAGCTAAATCATAAAGGGAAAAAAATTTGCATACAGTTTCAATTTAGATCCAGAAACTGAATAGAAAACAATTACATCTAAAGGATTATCAAAAAAACTATCATGGCAAATTTTGTTTCAAGTTTACTAAAACAAAAATGAAATATGAAACTAATGATTGCAGTTTAAAACAAAAAATTACGACTATAATGAGTGATAGGCCATTATAAGATTCAGTTATAACAAAAGAAGATTAAATTTTTAGTACCAAGATGGTTGAAAAGTTATTTTAAGTAAAAAAATCTTTACGGACAGAAAAAATCTCTATTTCGTAGTTAAACGTCGATGAACAATAATTTAGCACTAGATCCTTTTAAGACACCAGTAGCGGATGAGTCCTTCAGGTCCATCAGCATCACGTCTTAAATCCCGAGACAATAAAATCCAGCAATTTAGTTTGATGGAACGATGCCTCTTTGCTTATAAAATACACTAATTCTTCAACACGATGGCGCACCAGCGCATTCGTCGGGTTACAAACCATCTTAATAATAGGTAATCGACGATGGATTGGTCATCATGACTTTATAAGATGACCTGCAAGATGTAATGTAATAGTAGGTATTGTTCTGTTAAAAATTGCTAGAGTTCCTTTTTTTAGTTTTATTCAAAACACAAAAAAAGTTTATAGATATACATGTACGTATGCATAATTGAAATGTTAGTTGCACCGCCTGCTTCTAAGCACAGCCTTCTTTACTAAATGTGGCTATTTAAATTTACAAAATTAACGTTTAAACTACCGTAGATAGACCTAAAGGTCATTAAATAAAAACGAAAGAAAATGAAATTTTGCGTCTGATTATTGAAAAATTTTCATATCGTTCTATTAAAAAATATCAAGTTATCCACGATTGAAAATCTTCATTTTCAGTGATCAATAATGGGACTATTAACAAAGTTATTTGCAACACAATTGATGTAGCAGCCGTATTTAACACGATGATCAAACCGTATCTTCCTATCCTGTTTAGTTCCAGAGATATTTCAAAATTTTTAAAACAATGTAAAACTAAATTTTTTCAAAAAATAATAAATATCTCGAAAACGGTGCATTTTAGACCAAACATATTTATAATTAATAAAAATGAATTTAAATGTATTAAGAAATCCAAAAAATGAAGTAACATACATAGTGTTCTATTTGAAAAATAAAGTAGGTAATATACTGCCACAAACAAGTCGAACGCCCTGTATAGTTCAGAATATTTTTGGATTATGCTTCCAGAGTCACTTTGTCACTCTCTGCTCTCAATTTGTTTCTATCTTCTAACATAAAGCTATCATCTTATTAGAGCGGAATCTTAGACCACCTTGTGTGTAGCTACAGTGGGCTATCAGTAGTCTTACTGGTGTTTGTTTATAGTACAGAAAACTCTGTTTGATAACTTTCGTGTTTCGTATTATACATAGCAAACAACATTTTCTAAAAGCGATCTTGGAGGTACCCTATTATTGCTTTTCCAAGGGACTTAGCAGTACCTGTGATTGGAGTAACATGACTTATATAAACAGTAAGAGATATATGTTCTTCAGCAATTGTTCTCTTATAAAACCTGTCGCTTTTCTTTTCTTGCACTAAAGTCTTGTCCTTTCTTCCATCAAAATAAAGACTCTTCACGCTTCTGTTTGTAGTCTGGAACTCCTTATTAAGACCATTTTTGACATTTTGGAGTACCCTTCTTACTTTATCTTTGTCGATTACTTTGGAGGTATCGTCAGCACCCTTAATTACTGCAGTAGCAATAGAAGCAGCTGATCTGTCAGAAATGACATATTTATCGTATACAATACCTACTGTGGGGAGCTTCAGTCTCATTTAATTGGACTTTGACTTTGAAGGTAAGTTGGGATTTATTAATTCATCATCAGATGAAGAGGAAAACTTTGGAGATTTGCCTGAATCTGATGGAGGAAGAGCCGGGTGTAAAATCGTAAAATCCAAATCTGTACTTTTCTAATATTTTTGCTGTTCTTGATAATCTGTCTTTTATGGCAGTCAACTTTTTTGTTTCGACACGATCAGTATTTCCTATAATCATCTTTCTAGTTAATCTTTGATCCAAAATAAACTTTTTTTCTTCGATAGGCACTTTCCTTGCTTTTTCATACTTGCATGCAGAAAA
>VTPC01001526.1:12594-26359 GCA_011009095.1 Ignelater luminosus
CTGTGACGCCCAATCGTTGTAACCAAGGCTCTGCTTTGAACAATTCCTATAGTTGCGAACAATATTGTTTTGTTAATTGCGTTCTTGTTATTTTGTAATAATTGTTGTTTTCTTCTTTTTAATGTACATTTTAATACAAAGATATTTTGTGTTTTCGCATTTGCAAAGCCTACTTTTGCTAATTTAATTACTATTACCACGACCATATTTATTGGTCAACTGAAAAACTAAAAGTTCTGTTGTATTCATAATCTCACAATTATTCTAATTATCCAATAATGTAGAAGGTGTTCCACTTAAAAGCCTTGTTTTTCACATCAATGCTTTTTTCTCTTAGTCCGTTGGCAAGAGCACAAGTAACTATCTAACCTTAGATTTTTTTTTAAATCTTTATTCTGATAAAATTAATGAGTCTGTAATGAAGAATCAACCACACTGTATAGGCACTATAGAAAAACTAATGTAATCACATACAAATGTGAATTGAATTGGATAAACAAGCTACCAAAATGTTAGTTTTGTCCTGCCAGAAACTACCTCCTGCTGGAACGAATCGAAATGTCGTGATCAAAGCTCCGGGCTTTGACATCAAAACAACTTGGTACCAAAAATGTATTTAGTGTGGTTCTAAACGTCAGCAAATCTTATTTATAGAAGTCGAGAATTTGATTTTTATTGAACAGTTAATTGAACCCACATCTTCATTAAATCTGAGAAAAATTTCACTTCCCTCATCTGAGTGCAGTTTCCGGCCTAAAGAGATAGAGTGCAATCTAGAATACTATGCAGCGGATTTGTGCAAGCACAATATTTTTTCTTGTCTTTTTCCTACTTGCAATGATAGTTTGGCTGATTTTTATTTGAATAAACAATTAATATGATTTTGGGTGTAGGTAATTTCTTTTAGTTTCAAGTTATTCCTTTTAATTACCAAAAGTATATTCAGCTTGTGAGCATTATAAATCGTTTAGAATGTGTCGTGGACGTTTCTTCATTGCGTACATCGCGACGTGGGTCACAGAATGATAGATAATCTGACTTTTGTGTTTGATCTTTTAACACTGTAGACAATAGCGTCTGCTTTTTTTGGCTCACTGGATATTTTCAGTCTTTAGGCATATCAATTACATATAAGACTAAGCGCATGTATTACGTCTATAGTTTTGCATTGAATTGCCAAAATCAACTTAAGATGCCTCTTTTATCATTCTAGGCGGCTTTAAATACTACAGCTGTTACTTTACGTAGAAATGTCTGCTGTTCCATAATGTTGTCAATTTTGTATGAAAAGTTTGTTTTTCATTTAACATTGGGTTTAATTACACTGCAGTAGGAACAATGAATTATAAAAAAGGCTCTAAGTTACATACACCTTACAAAATCTACACTTACTTAGCCACCACCAAAAGAACTACCAGTAGTAAGTGGCATTGTTGAGACTATAACACAACATTTGTAATCGACTTTCAAGAAATAGCACCAGCCAGTGCTCCGAAAACGGATATCAAGCTTCAATAGTTTTGCACAATCTTTAGCTATCGATAACGTTTTTCTAAAATCTTTTAGTACATCTATATTCTCAAAACATGAAGGCACATCAGGCCAAAGCTCTTTATGATGAAAAGTTTGCGTACACTGAGACTTTAAGTTAGGGACGCTCATCATTTATTGTCCCTGGAATAGATAGCATTGACAAACAAATGAAAAATTGCGTGCTGTCGATTTGTTGTTTTTTTTACATAATGTATGTGACGTTTGGTTTCATTACGTCTTCCTATTTAAAAGTTCTTAATTTTATTCTGTTGTGTTCGTGATTTTTTTGAAAATGGACAAATCTGAAATACGAGCTGTTATTAAGTACCTCTGTAAGAAGGGATTATCACCTAAAGAAATCCATAACGACAGGACAGAAGTGTTGGCTAAATCTTCCCCTTCATATCAAATAATCAAAAATTGGTCTTGAGATTTTAAATGTGAAAGAAAATCCTGTCAACATGCACCGGGTGCTGGACCGCCAAAAACTGTCACCACTCAAGAAAATATAAATTTAGTCCACAACATGGTACTAAATGATGGCAGAATTACTGTGAGATTTATAGCAGAGACATGTGGTTTTTCAGTAGGTACGGTTAAAAAAAATTTTGCAGGATGAATTGAACCTCAGAAAAGTGTCTGCACGTCGGATACCAAAAATGCTGACGTCCAATCACAAACGCATCAAAAAGATTCCGCTGATTCGGATCAATTTTTGAAAAAATTTGTTGCTGTTGATAAAACTTGGGTTCATCATTTTGATCCAGAGTCAAAACGACAAAGTATGGAATGGCGGCATAAGGGTTCACCGCCTCTTCGAAAATTTCGTGTCAAGGTTTCAGCCGGAAAGACTATGACAACGGTTTTTTGGGATTATGGGAGTAATTTTTATAGATTATTTACCACGTGGGCACACTGTTACGGGTGAATATTATGCAAAGCTAATTCCAAAAGTTTGCAATGCTATTAGGGAAAAGCGAAGAGGAAAGTTGAGACATGTCGTTTTGTTTCATCAGGATAATGCCCCACTTCGCAAGAGTTATGTTTCCATGGCTGCCATTCACAATGCGGGTTTTGAAATTTTTGAACAACCTCCCTATTCTCCAGACTTGGCCTCCAGTGACTATTTCTTGTTCCCACAATTAAAAGAACATCTTCGGGGAACCCATTTTTCAGACGACGAAGAAGTTATGTCTGCAGTAAACAAGTGGTTTGCAGACCAAAGTAAAGAAATTTTTCGAAGGGTATTCAGGCACTTCAGCATCGATATGAAAAATGTATTAACCTATCAGGAGATTACGTTGAAAAATAAAATAGACTTATACCTCTGAACTGTTGGTTTCTATGTCAGGAACAATAAATAATGAATTTCCCTCCTACTCTATAATAAAAATGCACCGTTTTTAAAAGTAAATGATTACTTAAAATAGGACGCAAGCTAATTTCACTGCAGGCCAGACAATCAACGTGAAAACACATAAATTTGCTGTTGCCACATGAGTTTTACAAATGAAGGCAAGTGGCATGATGCTGTTTCAGGTTTTTGAATCTTAAGGAAACCAACTTCAGTAAAATGCTTGCTGTTGTTCTACCCTCAATAGTAAATTCTGCTACATTACTATGCCCAAAATATTTACAAAATTTGTAAAAGGAAAAATCTTGGTCTAACCTCGTCAACGTAATTTCTTACCAGGTTAAGGTGTGTCTTTACATATCTTGGACTCTATGATTTCTTTGTATTTGATCACAGAATTGCTGAGAGATTAGAAACGTGATAGAAAAAGTGGTTCTAAAATAGTTAAAATGGTTAAAAATAGAGATGCAGCGTTTTGTATCTGGTATCCATTGATTTTCTCTCTTTTTCTTTAGATTGATGCGTGTAAATCTGCACAAAGTATTCGGATAGGTAACACATGGGCTGAAAAGTCCCAGGCCTAACAAAGAAACCACGTTTTTTTTTGTTCAAAATTAGCTTTATTCATCAACTTAGTTTCCATCAAGAACAACGCAATCATTCCAGCGCCGCTCTAACATTTCAATACCATTTTTGTAGAATGATTTATCTTTTGCCTCAAAATAGGACTCAGTTTAAGCGATAACCTCTTCATTCGAGCGAAATTTCTTACCGGCAAGCATTTTTTTTAGGTCTGCGAACAGCCAGTAGTCGCTGGGAGCCAAATCTGGCGAATACGGTGGATGTGGGAGCAATTCGAAGTTCAATTCATGTAGTTTTGCCATTGTTTTGATTGACTTGTGACACGGTGCGTTGTCTTGATGAAATAAAATTTTTTTCTTTGCCATATGCGGTCGTTTCTTTGCAATTTCGGCCTTCAAACGCTCCAATAACGCTATATAATATTCACTGTTGATGATATTTTCCTTCTCAAGATAGTCGATGAATATTACACCACGCACATCCCAAAATACCGAGGCCATAACCTTTCCAGCCGATTGTTGTGCTTTCGGTCGCTTTGGACGAGGTTCACCAGTTGCTGTCCACTCAGATGACGATCGTTTTGATTCCGGAGTGAAGTGATGGATCCATGTTTCATCCATTGTCACATATCAACGCAAAAATTCCGGTTTGTTACGTTTAAACATGGCCAAACACTGCTCAGAAACATCAACACGTTCTTGTTTTTGGTGAACAGTGAGCAAACGCGGCACCCACTTTGAGCAGAGCTTTCTCATAGTCAAATGCTCATGCAATATAAAGCCAACACGTTCTTTTGATATCTTTACAATGTCAGCTAACTCACGCAACTTCGCTTTTCGATCATTCAAAACGATTTTGTGGATTTTTTTGATGTTTTCTGGTATTACCGCCTCATTTGGACGTCCACTGCGTTCTGCATCATCGGTGTCTCTACGACCACGTTCGAAGTCAGCAAACCAATGTTTTATTGTTGTTTCTGATAGAGCGGAGTCCCCATAACACTTTTCAAGCCATTGCTTCGCTTGAACGATAGTTTGTTCCCATCAAGAAGCAGTGTAAAATTAAAACACGAAATTGTTTTTGATTCATTGTTTTGAAAATAACAAAAGTAGCGTCACTCTTAGCACAATAACTCACAAAATAATGAATAGAATATCATGAAATTTTAGCAGCTGTCTTTTGAAGGTTAGTACCAACTGAAAAAGCGGTGAATGCAATGAAACTAGCGCCATCTATTTGTTAGACCTGGGACTTTTCAGCCCATGTGTTACAAAATGAAATGGTGGCCACTCATTGATGATTCCATTTAACAATTTTTTGCATCTATATTTAAACCATCAACTGCTTTTGTTACCTTGCACGATATTTTCCCCACGCAAAGAGGAGTAAGAACAGTGAATTCAAACAATTGTCTCCTTAGCGATTTAAAATTAGACGAGTATCCAATAATAATTTTTTTCTCAAAACTATTGACACTTTTGCCTCCCAAAACATTTTCCTTTCCTGCAGAAATATCCAGCGTGTTGGTTGTAATAATAAGTCTATCGGTTCCATGATTTTGTTGTTGCTTCTGTTTTGATGGTTGTACAATGTGCAAGACCCATTACTAACATAAGTGTTGTTGTACCTAGTCAGTTGTCAGATCAACAGTCAGTTTTAAACATGTTACGCAAGAAATACTAAGTAATAATTACGCAATTTTGTAGTTTGCTTTGTTTTTGATTTGCGAGCTAATAATTTAAAAATCTATACAAATTTATATTTTAGAACATTTTTATTAAAGTTTACGACACGTGTCGACATATTTACGACGCATCATATTCCTAAGTAAGCATGTGGAATATAGATAGTATTTAACTGATTTATTGCCACATATGAATGTCTGAGCTGTCTTCTGATGTTGAAGAAAGCATTATATCCGGATGGAATAATAAAATAAGCTTTTAATGAAATAATAAAAATAATAATAAGAAAATGTTTGTGCTAAATTAATAACAATAATTCGAAAGAAATATAGTAATGAGATCTGAATTTTATGGCATTTATATTGAATATTGTATTATGTAGGAATGTTATGGCGTTTTCGGCTTAATAATTTAATCAGACATTAAATGGAAATGTAGTATAAATTGTACGTTTGGAACCACTTGGTTAATTTTGGTATGTCAAAACTTATACTGTTCTAAATACATAAATTACAATGGTCGTAAAAACGCTATAATTAAATGTAATTATTTGTGATAAAAGTTATTGCTGAATAACTTTTGTTTCAAACTGGATTCCATTACACCAATGAACATTAATTAAGATTGTGTGTAATAAACCTCTTAAATTAAGAAGAGTAATATCTGTATTCTATTAATATTACTGTTAAGTTTCGAGATAATAAGGGTTTCATAAATCTTGTGGTTTAGCGTACATTCTCATATAAAGCAACCCTTTTGACTTGAACCATCACGACGGCTACGTTGCCAGTGTTAAAACAATAGAAGGACGAAACATGCAAACTCATTACAGCTTGTCAGAAGTGACTTGATGAGGTATGCACTTCTAAATAATGTGTTTTGCTGCGTTCTGTTATATGCATATTTTACCGCAAAATTTTCAAAATTTCAAACCAAAAGAATGCAATACTACTTTAAGTCTTGTCTGAAAAACTATAATTATTCCAACAATACGAATTAAACATTCAATTAATACGCCAAATAATTCAAATAATTCGAGAAAATAAATTTATTTTGAAATTAAAAAAATGTAATTCCATCAGCTACCTTTCTAGGCAAAATACAATTAGTATTTTTAAAATAAACATTTTTAACTAAATGAACCTTTTCAGGGTTGTCCTTATATTCGATGTGGCATATCTCCATGCGTGCGAACCTTAATTAGGGCATAAATACATTCATCCATCAAGTTGGCACTGGACATTGCGTTCCTGACGATTCATTGCTTTGAAAATAAATCTAATCTAGGTTAATTTTAAAACTACCACCGTTGTGCTATATATACCAAACAAAGTCAAAAAGTCAGGGTAAAAGTGTTCAGCGTAGCGGAGAGAAAAAGTAATGTATGCGTGCGTATTCGCTACCATGCAATTTTCATTCTTTAACCGGCAGAACTCGTAGACGCATAAAGACCACCTGCCTTGAAAATATCTTACAGATTGCTGCAAGTGTCTGCAAATTATTTCCTGATAAGGTCAAGTTATTTACAAAACTTTTACTGGGATCATGCAAGCGGAAATCACACATCGTGAACATCGTTTTAAAGAATATAAATGTTGACGGAGATATCGGGCGTACCTTTAAATCGTTGTATGACAGACGCCTACTTGATATTCTTATCCAAACACCTTACCGTAAAGAAAAAATTCGTATCAGCTATTAATGGAATGTTGTTTGAGTATTTTCATTCAACAAAAACTTTTGTATGTGTGTTTTGATATTACTACAACGTAACAAGTGTTTATACTGCATCTTAATCTTATATAATCTTTGACAAAAATAAACCTACCCGACTCTATTAAATAATGAAAAGTTTACTGGTAGTTGTGTTTATGTAAGAATATGAATAATGTATTTTAAACCAGTGATATTTGTTTAAATAACAATTCAGAGTTCATGTACCTAATCCTTGTTATATTTCTAGTAGTTGAAATTTAGATCTGCATTCTACAGAAATAACAGTATTATTCAACGGAGAACGAGAGGTCTAACGTGTTCATAAAAGACGTTTTCATTTGTCATATACTTCGGAATACAGTAACAAAAATTCAAATTAATCAAAATCCTAAATGACATTTATTTAGTTGAACAATTGAAATAAGGTTTCTCTTTAATTTAATTAAACTTTAAAACGTGAAATAATTTGCCAAAAATCAATTAGCCACATCTACAATCTTGAAAGATTTATATTTTGATATATTGAAAACTGACATTTATACAAAAACGGATACATTACAAAACGAAACTGTATTCTGATTCATACTACTGGCAATCAGTAATAATATTATAAAAGCCGCAGAAAATTTTATGTGCCAACCTTTGCCGCAGTAAGACGTATTTTTCATTTGCTCTGTGTTATGTGTTTGTTTTATCATACTGGGCTATTTCTTTGATATCAATTAAATAAATTTATGAATTAATAAATATTTAGAAATAGTTTTGATAATGGAAGAACGCAAAAAAATATCAGCAATGAAAGTCAAGGAATTAAATATAGAATTGGAAAAGAAAAATATAGATAAGACTGGCAATAAAAGTGAATTAGTAAATAAACTACGACAAGCTTTAAATTCTAGTTTTGTGAATGAAGATAATGGAGTAGAGATATCAGAACAAGTTAAAAAGCAACGTAAAAATATTGCACGTAAATATGTTAACAGTTATCAAAATAAAATACAACAGATAGAAAAAAAGGTTAAATATTAGAAAAGATGGTGGTTCAATTAAAAAAGAAATTAATAAATAGATTACAACAACAGCGACAGGAAGTAGAAGCAGCTAAAAAAAGTAAAGAAACAGTTAAAAAAAGTAAAGATAAGGAAGAGAATTCAGAATATACAAAGAAAAGCCGGTCAGATAAAAATGAAAATAGAAATGTGACAAACATATCACCGCAGATTAAGAATATTCAAGAAATAGAAAAAGTAAATGTGGACGAAGAATGTGTTAAACCGATAAATAATTTAAAATCGAATGTGTTGATGGTAGCAGATAGCCATGGACGTAATTGTGCAAGAATGCTAGACGATTTATTAGAAAATGATAATGTTTCAGTAAAATGTGTTTTTAAGCCGAATGCAACTTTTGATAAAGTGGTGGAAAACGTAGGTGAACTATGTAGCACGTTTGATAAAAAGGATTTTGTTATTATCTGGGGAGGAATACACAACGCTAGGAATGGCAAACGAATTAAATACGAAGAGATTCTGAAAGTGTTTAATGAGTTAAAAAATACAAACGTAATTTGTTTATCTGTTCCTTACTGGCAGGGGCGAAAAGTATTGAATCAGTTGATATACGATATAAATAGCAAATTGTTTGAAGCCAGCCAAGAAAGTTACAGTGAAGTTAACTTTCTGGATTCAAATTCCTTATTAACAACAAAATCGTACACGGCGCATGGTTTGCATCTAAGTAAATTTGGCAAGTATAATTTGTGTAAAAGAATTGCCAATAATATTACTACTAGTATTAAGTTGCAGACAGGTGAAAATTTAATATGTAAGGAGTTCGTTAATTATGGGAATTTAATAAAAATTGTTCCAATCAACATAATGAAAGACGAAACGGAAATGGAAATGAAAAAACTGAAAAATCCAAAGCTACAGATCGAGACGCAGCGTTGTAGGTGTGTACTCCACAAACACATGAAGATAGTGCTGAGGTGATAAATAACAATTCTAGAATTTATCCACTATTACCAAAATTGACAAATAAAGAAAACCCTTTTTTATGAAAACAAATTTATGCAACGCGAATAAACGTAACAGTGACTGTATTATTTATGTTAATATACGTAGTCTATTAAAATATAAAAATGACATTGAAACGCTAATTTGTAAAAACTTTAAGCCGCTTATTATTAGTTTATCAGAAGCACGCGTAACAGCCGAAATTGAAGACGTTGAAATAGCAATTTGTGGATATAACAGTATAAGGTGTAATTCAAAAAGTAGGAATACAGGGGGAGTAGTAACGTATATTCGAAAGGATGTAAAAGTAGGATCAGTGAAGAACTACATAAAAGAAAGTAACTTTTGGTTTTCAACTACCATATAATGCTAACTGTATCAAAAAATAAAATGTTCTTAGTGTCTACCTATCACTCACCCACAGCAAGTGACTGTGAATTCTTAGATAATTTTGAAAATCTGTGCGAGCAATTAATTACAACAGGGTTAGCTATTGTTTTTATAGGGGACTTTAATATTAATGTGTTAACTGATTATACTTATTCGATAAGGTTAAGAGAGATAATACAGAATTTTGGAATGAAACAGATTGTTACGGAACCTACAAGAACTACTAATACTAGCGCTACATTAATAGATTTAGTAATTACTAATGATAATAATTTAATAGAAGTAGAAGTGCTTTGTATGCCTAAAATCACAGATCATGATATTGTTAAAATTAAATGGAAAAAGCCTGTTCATGTTGAAAACAAAACGCGGTATATTACGACGCGCAAAATTAAAAAAGAAGATTTTGATATAATTTGTGAGCATTTAATAAAGAAAGAATGGATATATAGTAGTGTAAATATTAATTACGTTACAGAGAAGTTTCAATCAAATATAAATGAAATTTTAGATAGTGTAGCACCAAGTAAAACGGTTAAAGAGAGAAATAATATTTACAGTTGGTATAATACTACAATCACTGTAGCGCAGAAAAGACGTGATGTGGCATATAAAGCATTCAAAACTTCAAAAAACATAAATGATTGGTATGTATATAAAAAACATAGAAATGAAGTTATTAAATTAATAAAAACAGCCAAAAAGCGGATTTAGAAAAGAGAATTGATAGTTGTAAGAATAATTCTAAGAAAATGTGGGATGTAATTAAAAAAATAACTAAGGGCAAACCAGAATACCTATCAACCACTATTAAATTTGACGGCAATATCAATATCGCAAACAACCTAGCTGATGCGTTTAATCAATTTTTTATTGCAACTCTAACTGAAATTGTGAAAAGTATTCCCCAAATAACTTCAAAGCAAGACACTAATTATCTTTGTCCAACAACTAGCGAGTTATGTAACTTTAGAACGATATCTCTGCAAGAGTTAAAAGCGATTGTTGTAAATTTAAAAAATAAATCGAGTGTATCCTGTATTAATGCTAAATTCTTAAAAAATACTTTCGATGTTTTGGGATATCCATTACTTAATTTAATCAGTACTTCACTACAATTTGGTAGGTTTCCTGATTTGTTTAAAGTGAGTACCATTGTACCTATACCTAAAGTAAAAAATACTGTAAATGCTAATGAATTCCGACCAATTAACATGTTACCCACATGTGAAAAAATTCTTGAAATTGTTGTTCATTGACAGATTGTTGAGTATTTCGAGGACAATGGATTACTTATGGATAGGCAGTCAGGTTTTAGAACACAACATTCTTGTGAAACATCGCTGCAACTTGTCTTAACAGAATGGACAAATGAACTGGATAGGAATAACGTCGTTATAGCTATTTTCTTGGATCTAAAAAGAGCTTTCGAAACAATTGATGGAGATAGGTTAATAAAAAAGTTATATCAGTATGGTATCAAAGGAACAGTTTTAGACTGGTTTAAAGACTATTTGACAAACAGAACTCAAGTGGTTAGGTATGGCGATGTTGTTTCTAGTCCGAGGGAGTGCTTTCTGGGAGTTCCGCAGGGTAGTGTCCTAGGACCGCTCCTATTTATTATATACATGAATGATATAAACAACGTTTTGAAGAGTAATAATAACAATATTATGAATATTAATTTGTTTGCTGATGATACCTTAATTACAACATGCGGCAATAATATTCCCAAAATGATTAATGTAGTCAACCAAAATCTTGAAAATTTAAGTCAGTGGTTAATTATAAATTAAATACTAAAAAAACCAAATGCATGGTAATAGCTACAATCTCTAATCTTAAGAAAATTAAAGATACACCCATTGAAATTAAAATTGAAGGAGATACATTAGAATCAGTACATGAAATAAAATATTTAGGAGTTTTAATAGATCGGCATTTAAAATTTGGTAGGCATTTAAAAGCTACAATGAAAAAAATTGCGAAAAAAATTGCGTTTTTAACTAGAATAGGAAAGAATTTATCAGTTTGGCAAAAACATTAATATATAAAACTATAATACAACCGCATTTTGACTATTGTAGTTCAGTATTTCTATTATCGGGAGAGTCGCAAATAAAGAAATTACAGATTTTACAGAATCGCGCTATGCGGGTCATATTACAATGTAATAAATGTACGCCAATTAAACTAATGCATGATCAACTATCATTTATACCTGTCGGTGAGAAAATAAAGAAGAATCTTTTAATACTTATGTATAAAATAGTAAATGGAATGGCACCAACATATCTTAAAGATTTCGTAATATGTAATAATGATGTTCATGGACACTACACTCGCGGAATTGATAAATATAGGACAATTACTGTTACTACGAGAAATAGCTGTAAAAGTATTTTTACGGAAGGCCTTAAACAATTTAATAATTTGCCAGATGAGATAAGAACTTCCCCAAATTTAAATACATTCAAAAGTAAGTTAAATAAATACAAAATAAATTAACAGTGTATTCCTGGTGTTATATGATGTTTTTATAAATTAATATTGTTTGTTATTTATTGCTTTATTGTGTATTTCCAGTTTGATATAATGTTAACTGTTATTTATTGTTAGGGTATATTTCTTGTTATATTTAATGTTAATTGTTAGTTATGGTTTAAAATAATTTTAATATGTAAATTGTAAGGATAATTTTATTATTGAATGTACAAAGAAATAGCATGGCTAAATATACAACTTTATTATTATTATTATTATATTGTAAATAAGTTGGAAAGGTGTCTAATTATATTAATGAAATCGCAACAGACCACTCAACACTTCTTGGCTACCGACGTTAATGTTTTCTTTCTGCATATAAAACCCAACAATAATGGTAGATATCCATGTAACCCGCTATTTGTGAGTGACGAAGTCAGTTACCTGATACTTTCATTCTTGCCTTGAACAGTCGGCAGGACTGGATATTGCGTACAGAGTTTATCCTCTGCATTCAGAAGGCCCATTTGGAGCAGCAAGTCCCTGCTTATCACAAGATTGTAAAAAACTTCTGCACGAGAACTTACAGTAGACAAATATTCACAGAAAGGCCTTTTAGTGTATAGATTCGTCCTCACTAAATCCTAAAGCATATTGTAACACAAGGAATATCAGAACAGTATAACAACAGTAAAAATATCATATCAAGAAGCTTCGAAGGCTCTAATAGTTGAGCATCTATCAACCTGAGGATCGTCATCAAGTTCGATAGTTCAATTCCTGGCCGCAGAAAAGTTAGTAAAAGGATGCCATCTTACGGGAGGAATGCAAAGTAGTAAGTACCATCTGACTACGATGAGTTTCACGTCAGAAATTCCTACCAAGAGTTGGAATACGCGTTCGGCTAAACGCTACTTGGCAATAAAATCACTATAGTATAGTTGAAACCACGAAATGCAAAACAATATTATGCCATAAGCACAAAGTTCTAGCATTGCAGGCAAAGATAGTAGAAAAATTTAAATTGTCTAAAGATGAACTAGCTTTTCGAGTAACTTCGAGGTGGGGATTCTAATATAAATGGTGCTAATTGTGGTGGTACCTTAAGCATTATATATGGAAAATGGAACGTCTATAGACGGAAGATTGTTTCACATTTTGAATTTTGTTAATTTAGTAAAAATACTGTTATATTTGTTCCAGAATGTTTGAGTCAAATAAATAGCTTTCTGCTTACACAATGCATGTTTGACCACAAGAGTTTTACAATCAACTGGAATGATGAAACTTTCCGATCGCATGTTTACAAACTTCCATCATAAAATCCAATTTTTACTAAATACCTAGAACAGTATCTGTCAACGTTGTATTAATGGTTTCATTCTACCCTAGACGTATTATTCAAACAAGCATTCACGTTAGCCAATTCCACCACATTTGCTTTAACATGTGACAGTCCCTCAGACAAAAAGCAAACCTGCCCATAAACAGAACCTTTAACGAAGAAACTGTAATTGGTTTTGGCAATATTTAAAAAGCTTGTTTATGTATTCCCTGAGATGAGGAGCTCAGAAGAATTTTCTCCGTCTACGTTTTGAACGTCTTGAAGTACTCTGCTATGAAATGACGAAGTTTTGCGTTGATTCGGATTTCCAATTGCGCCACATTTTTCGCTTTCCGCCTATTTGCATATATATTTTGCTTTAATTGATACTCGTCTATCGATCTACGTTGGCTGTGTTTACTACATTTTCACCCATGGTAACGTCCAGTCAAAATATAAAAGACCATCTCGTAATTTTTGCATGTAACAGTTCTTTGATGTTATAATTAATTTTGGCTATATTTAGAAGCCGATTTTCTTTTTATTCCCACTACCGTTTCTTTAATTAGTTTTTCTTAACATATTCCTGCGTGATTTTGCACTTCCTTTCAGTTAGCTGTCCAAGTCTCCAAATAGTAGCGCTTACAAGTTTTTCTTCTTTCTTCTTGCCGTCTTTCTAGCT
>VTPC01001526.1:36552-58983 GCA_011009095.1 Ignelater luminosus
CATAGTTCGTCAGCTACTGGTTTTTAATTTTTATACATATTCTTGAACAAACTATTAGAAAGCAATTTCAAATTTAGCGCCCTTTTCGAACAATTCAGCTGCTTAAATCTGCCTTGCACCACACTGCCACCTACTTTATTCTTATTTGATTTAGACTATAAACATAAGTATTTCACACCCAGTTGTCAGGCGCCCAAACAACCTCGCACCCAAACGTCCTGGCGTTCAAACGACTTTGTGTCCAAATGGCCGGCACCAAAACAAGCAGCGCCCAAATAACCGGCGTGCAAACGGCACAGATCCCTCTTTTGCTGGAGACTTCTCAAGAAAAAACATTTTGATTGCACAACTTTGTAGAATTGGTTTTGTAGGTACTTTGTGTATTTGTTACCGGCAAAGTATATAATTCAGGCATTCAATTTCAGACAATGTATGAAATCTTTTTTAATTAAATATTTTTATATCCATTACCTAGTCATTTTATAGAATGCCTATAATACATCAGGAAAGGTATGCAATGAAAAATATAAATCAAACTCTTATTCGAATTAAAAAAATATTTTACTTAAGAAACTAAACAGAAACTTAACAAACATCGAACATGTATTTCTTAAAAGTCTGTGGGAACAGATTTTTCTATTTATTTTTGCAAGGTAAACTTGAATGACATTTACGAGAACAAAGTGTCTTTTTCTTAACGCACAAACACTTAATTGTTTCACAGCTCCTTTTGCAACTGCTTCTGAGAAATCCTTGATGCGTTCCGGTAGATAAAGTTGCAACTAAACGTAAGGTAATTACATTATCAGGAACATCTTTAATGTCCAAGAATCCTTTCTGACAAACCATGAACTGGGGTCTAGAATGCAGCCATTTAACAACTCTTTGCTTAGTACCGAGCTGGTATAGTCCATCGTCTGTTTTATTTATGACAATCTCTAGAATATTTTGGGCATCGCCCCGTCCCCTATCAACTTCTGGTACTGGAATCCTTACAATTGTACCGACAGATACCGATGGAAGTTTTTGTTACTATGTTTCAACATTTTTTTTCTTGTTGTTCCAGGTTTTCCTTTGCAGAATGCCGATTTATAGTAGTTGCTGCTTTAGTTCTCGAGCATATAGGACATATAACCCATGATCTACGTCATTATTTGATTTTTTTTTGCACAGCACAAATGGAATGAATAGTTTGGTTGAATTCTCTGAGTTTTATTTGTCTCTCTGAAACATACACAACGTAAAGTATTTGGTGGCTCGTTAACTATATCTACAGTAGCTGAAGGTTGATCACGTGACTCGGGCGTTTTAGAGGTTACATTCTGAGCAGGTTCATTTTGTGTATTATCTTGTTTACTAATATTGTTAATAACTATCTCCAAATCTTCTTCACTCTCAAGATTTTGCGCAACTTTATTTAGTAACGTAATGCCAACTTTTGTCTTACATCCAAAAAAAGCCTCGTAAGGTGTTTGTTTGATTCCAGAATGAAAAGCTCTATTTTTCATGAGCTGTACAAATCTTAAACTTTCATTTCAGTGCCCAGTAAGATTATCTTGCAGTCATGTAGGCAACATGTTTTCGATATCTTTGTTTGTCCTCTCAACATAACTGTGGTTGTGAGAGTGCCTCGGCTTGCCATGCGTAATAGTAAATAAAGGCCAGTACTGCTTTAAGTTATAAATTCTTTGTCATTATCTGATTGGACTATAGCAGGGGCGCCAAATAGAGTAAAAATATCTCATAATACACAAGCTACTTCTTCTGTCCATTTCGATTTAAGTCCTCGCAATACAACGAATTTATTCAAGTGGTCCTGGTAAACCAGTATAAACTTGTATTCACCATCTGGGTGACACTTAAAGTCGATCAAGTCCACTTGTCAACGGAAATTAAACTCCGAAAAAATTATATACTTTACAACAGTACATTTATTAACACCTTTCTGTTTTTGTTGACACGGTTCACAAAGTTGGCTGTATAGCTCTACATCATATCAAGTTACGTTTTTATATCGATTTGACAGTTCTTTAATCATGCGGTCTCTTCGCCCATGACCAACAGTAGTATAAGTTTGATGTATAATAACAAATAGTTTACTATCAGAAACGTAGTAAAGTATGTTGCTTCCAGATGCTTTTACAGGAAATAAGATTAGTTTTCTGGTCAATTGTGAGAATATCCTAACTTTTCAGTAACCAATAATCCTTTGGCATTTTTTTTGAAGTCGATTTCACATTATTAGCATTATTAATTAACACTGTGTACTGGTCATCGTCAATATAAACACAATTCTTTGTCTGTGAATTTCTTTTACTCTTTAATTCTGCGTAAAATCTATTTTTCATGATGCCATACTGAACAAGATTCTTGTTACGAGAACAAACAGCACGTGCGTTGCAAGCCAGCCAACACTACAACCCCATTACTATTTCAAATATATCGTTGCAGTTATTTCATACATTGCCGGTTATTGAATCGGCATTTCATATAATGCCTAGGAAATGCATATAATATGATTTATTTCATACAAAGTATCGAGTATTAAAGATAGGTTCTTAGAACGCCGTGACATCAAAGTTGTATCTTCAAGCTGCTATTAGTCATGTATCATACTTGAACATGCAATATTTTTAGTTTTGTTTGGGGTAGAATTCCGCTAATTCAAATGCTAGAGCAATGGTTCGGTGTACTACAGATGTGGGTTTGAATCCTTCATGAAATATAATTTTTCCATTTGTATAACTTTAAAGATTAATTTACTATATTACTCAGCATTTAAGTATTTATGTGTAAAGCAGGTTAAATATTCAACGTATTAAAAATTCTGTTATTTAAAATAGTGTTTTATTTATACCAATTCTACTCTAATAAGCAGTAGTTGCATTGACGAAGAAACGATAATTCTACAGAAATGTAGTAAAGGGATAATCCTCTATATTGACTGGTAAAAGCATCCATAAAAGCTTAAGTGCGCTCTAAAATTCGTACATTATTTGTTTCTTAACTTTAGTATTTTATTTTATTTTGGACAAGAATCTTCTAGCGGATTTATTCCAAATTTGTGTTTTACTTCCCATGTTAGCTGTATAATATGAAAAGTTTTTATGGGAAACCAATAATTACAAAGTTGTAAGACTTAACTTGAATCATGGGTTGTACTAATAGCTCAGGTGGAATCTTTACCAACTTTACGACATCATAAATGAAGTTCTGAAACAGAAGTGAATCCAACCTACACGATGCTGACCGAAGAAATAAAAAGTCTATGTAGTTTTACTCGGGTTAGTTAGAATTACGACGAGATTTATTAAAGTCTAACTACTTCACCATAAAAATACGATTAAATGGAATCACTTTTATTTTATAGCACGAAACTTTGTTTTGTAAATGAAATCCTTTAATCCATTAAGATACTTTTTTATCTTTTCCTTTTCTATATAAAACGAAAAAATTACAGTTGATATATAATTGAAATAGATATTTTAAATGCAGTTATTTCCTTTATTATATCAAAGAATTTAAAGCATTTCTAAAATAGTTGAGAACATTCTTAGCCCACTTCTGACCGTTATAAGCAAAATATTAAAATTTACCTCGAAATATTTCATTCCGAATAAAATTCCCAACTACTCCGAGTTATATGAGATTAAATGAATATAATAGAAAATAGACATTCCTTTTGAATTTAACGGTCATATTTACATATCTCGATAACTTCACAAGGCAAGTAAAGACCCGGCTCTAAAACTATGGTCTCTATCTGGATCAGATTGAAAACTAAACAATTCTCAATTTAGATGTTACAACAAACAAAAAAGATAAGTTGACAACGCAGACGTAATTTTAATACAAAATGTTTAGTAGGTATTTCTAGAGTTTCCTCATAAAAGAAGTTGTTAAAAAATAATGAACATGCTTCTCATTTTTTCTCACTACATGATCTAATGAGGATGTAAACCATCGTTAATGTTAACATTTTTGAGAAGTTTTGGTATCTTATTATTAAAAGGAGTACCTGCTAAAATTGTATTATTATACTGCCTCATTTTATTACATTTTATGTAGTTTCGCACGAAATAATAATTAAAACGTTATGAGCTTAATAATAATCTTGCCGAAAAGATAAGAGAACAAGCAACGTGGAAAAAGCATTTTATATACAAACAGATTCAAAAACTGTTTTCAAGTTTTATTGCATCTCGTGCCAGTTTTGCATTTCTTCATTATATATAATCTTGGAACATGCATACATTTACTTATGTAGACGGCGTATATGAAAGGGAATAAATAATATTGCTTTTAAAGTTTATATAACTTCATATTCACGTACGGTTCTAGAATTATGATTATATCCAGGTTTATGGACTTCCATTTGATACAATTTGTGCACAGTGCTACCAAGTGCAAACTTCCTATTAAATAAAATACCATACGTTGTAGGAAATACAACATATAAAATGAAGAAGATTTAGTAGAGAAAGTTTATGTATTGCAATGGAAATTAAAGAAATTTCTTGAAAGTAACACGTTTCATTCGATTGATCTATTAGAAGCTACTTATTGTAGCTTTTAAAAATGTATAAAATTTTTTAATACTTCTGTTTAGGGTGTTCTACTCTCTTCTTGCACTGTAGGGATAAGGAAAGTAAAATGGTAACAGAAACACATACACCAAATTTATTTTAATACTACCTGAAGTCTCTTCCCTTGGAACTTGTAATTAGTGACAAGCACACTATTATTTGCTAGATCGATTTGGTAGCCTTGAAGTGTATTCCATATTATATTACCCAAGAAGTAAGAAAGCACAGTTGTATTAAACCTTTCGACTCTGACTTCTGTTCATATTTGACCTTTTTTTACAGTCAACGGTATACTTTTATAGCACTTTTAAGATTTTCTATTATTTAAAAGAATTGAGGTATGTAACTTATGTGTACATTGGATGTTTAAGAAAGGAATAGTAAATATGACGTTACACTTTACTATACAGGGAAATAACATATGTATGCATGAACGTTGCTATAAAACGTATTATTTACTGCATGACATAAAATCTTTCAAAACAATTTAGTGCTGATGAGTATAAGAGGTAGGTTAACCATACATTACCCACATTTGCTTTTGACCGGAATTTACATAGTTCCATCTTACATCTTTGGGGTTTATTGTCCTGGTAAATAGCCGATACTGTCAAATCTAACATCAGTTTGAGGTCTAGCAGAGAGTTTAAATGTTCTATTAGAAACAGCCATATTAGAGATGGGTCGCCCGACTCTTTTGACTGATAATGTCCTAAAATATTTGAAAAAAGATTCGACAATTTTTGATGAGTCAAGCCAAGTCAAATCATAATTGTTCCTGCTGCTGCAAAACAGCAGAGACCACTATAGGCATGAGCCTTTTCGGCCTAGGTGGTAATGTGGTAATTTGGTAGGTGAATGCTGCTGCGCACAGTCAAGGATACTTTTGCTTAAAACCCTCCGCAACGTATCTGGCCTGGTCGGCCAGGGTGGAACTGTGGAGGCCCGATGTGTTGGCTCCGTCGTCAGTCCGATCTCTAGTTCTCCGTCGGCTTCACTGTCGCCGCTGATGTAAGGGTAACAACGCCAAGCGCGCCCATCATACTACGAGTGCACCGCAACTTCTCTCGCAGGCGCTTCTATCTACTTGGTCTCGGGCATATAGTTGGCCTCAAGATTCTTGTTGTTACCTGGAACACAAAACAGAGTTGTGGCGGGAATAACGAGGTGTGGAGGGTTACGGATTTTTGGGGATTTTATGGATGGGCTAGGAGAATGGCTAGAGGGTGTTTGAACTTCCTCTTGGGTCTTTGATGAGAATAAAAGCATATCCAAATTGTTCTTCTTTTAGAACATTGTACAGCTGATTATCTGTCTTGTATTCTAACCAGCCATTAGTTATAGCAAGATTTACAAAACGAAAAATTACTCGAATGGTCCATTTGCTTCATCTTGGTAGATTCTGTATAACTGGATAAGAAAATTAGTCTTATTTACGCCATCCACATTTCTTTTATATAGCTGTATGGTTTCTGGTCTGGTCTCATCTATATAGTACCGACTGCTTTTATTCCAACGTTTTACCTAGAAATACTTATTTTACATAACAAAGTATTTTTTACTAAAAAGGTTGCAAACCTTATCAACATCTCCAATACCAACAAAGTTAAATGTCGTAGCAACTATCCTTTTGTCCTTACATTCAGTTAAAGCCAGATTTTCATCTGTGTTTACTATTTCATTTATCGAATCTCTAGCATTTTATTAGTTAGTAAAAACGGATGAGATTTGGTGGGACTTTTCTTTATACTTCCATACCGAACCTTTTTGTTTGTTGATGCAAAGAAATTATCTGCATATAGTTTATAATTCTGATTTAGAGGAATGCAGTTTCCATTTCCATTAAAATATGTATAGCAAAAAGGTCGTTTATTTCATCTTCATTGGTATTAATATTTTTGTTCTTCTTTCTTACTGAGTATAAATATGTTTATTCAGCAATCTTTGTACATATACATCTTCAGGTAAATATTTAAAAAAATATTAGTATGGCGATTTCATATCTGATTCTAATAGAATGATAACATTATCTGAAAGAGCTTCTTCTTGGTATCAAGTTTTTATGCCTCCATTTTTCTTCAACTTTCTTCCCCTTCCTAATAACAGTCTCTTCCATTCCTTTATCTTCCACAATTTCACTGTTATTCTCAAAATCATTTTGTACTTCAATAAGTAGTATTGTCAATATCAAACACTTCTTCATCATCTGAAGGTTCTATAACAGAAATTTCACGGTTTTGTATTTCTTCTAAAGCTGATTCAAGAGCTAGTTCCAGGTTTTTCATCTACAAGAGGTCTTTTACTTTCTCAAGTATCCAAACAATTGCGGTTATTGGTTTTTGCAGTAGACGAAAAACCAAAACACTATTAAGAAATTAAAAGTACATGGAAGCCTGTTGAACACATTTGCGCACATTAAATTATTTCGGAAATTCTACCTAATTGCCGCTTGGCTACATTTGTGTACATGTTGTTAAAACAAGTACTGCTCTTTTATTTAATTATTTTTCTTTATAAATTTATAACTAAGATATTAATTTAAATCTTATTTACAAACTTGGTTGGATATTAGACTGAATAGTCTTTTAGAGAAAACAGAATACTGATAAACATCACCTCGCCTTTAGTTCCTTAATATATAGATAGATGAATATTATCAACACAATCTTTTGACTTTAATAATTATGTACAACAGGATTTTTGGGGATATTAAGAAAAAAGTAGTTAAAACGCAACTTTACATTTCATATACACAAAAGTTACCGCTAGGGCCGAAAGTGTTAAATGAATAATTTGGTAAGTTCCAGAAATTTTGCAAAAATGTATTTTCAAAATTGGCACAAGTCAGGACGTATCAAATCGCTATTGGAACAATTAGGTGTAAGCCTTTTAAACTTTAGGACTACAACTTCTATGAACTTAATCACTAGAAGCAAGGACAAAATAGACTTCTCTCTATATCACAGATATAAGCTTCAATTACTGTTGTCTTATTGCAATATTTAAATTAGATTTAAATATATCTCAATTTTCATCAGTTAGTAAGCAATGGATTCAACTCCCTTCCGCTACCTGGGGGAACGATGAAATTAGAAATTTTGATAGAATTAAAAACCAAAACCAAAATTGTAGCGTAGTTATACAGATTCTATGTAACTAATGCTGTTATCAGAGGAATGTGATGCAAGATGGCAAGCATTCGCAAGAAATATAAGTAATCAGTGTTGTCAGTCCTGGTGGTCAATCACAACATCATAGAAAATTCTCAAGATGTATTCACCATCGTAACTTTTCATTTCGCAACAGTCACCAGACGTCTTGACCAAGCTACAAATTAGAAGATATCTTCGGTTTTAATAAAATCGAATTGCTTTAAAAAAAGCAAAGCATTTTTCTCCTAATCTAGATACTGTACATGACCAAATGCTTTCTCATGTGCCTTTTAACAAGAAAGAAAATCTATGACAACTATAAATAGTCGGGAGCCAAATAGCTATCGTCTGATTTTTCTAAAAAGTTCTATAAGTAATACTGGAGAAAATAGTAAAATTCAGTCTAGTTTGGATTTTAGAGCAACGAGGACTAATTGACAAGTACCAACATGGCACTTAAGATCATTATTCTAATTTTAATGCTTTAGTACGATTATAAAAGTTATTTAGTTTAGCTTTTTCCATAGAAATTACAGGATAGTTATTTTTTAGACATTGTCAAAGCATACGAATCGTTCTATGGGTGTAGTATTTCAGAAAACCTGCGTGGTAATATTCCCCAGTTTATTCAAAGTTCTCTAAATATGATATCATCATTTTAGGGCAAAGGTATAGGCTTCACTCTTTTCCCTTTAGCAAACAGCATTCTTCAAAGTTTAGAGATAAGTGTAATCCTGTTCGGCATACTTACAGCAGGTATTTTAACAAACTCACCACTACAGGTTAATACTATTTTTAAAAAAATTAGATTTTGAATTACTTTTATACGATTCAGAGCATAAGTCTGCTCTCAATATGTTAAATTCTATTCATATATCTGGTGTATCAGGGTATTCAGAACAAGTCCAACATCATGCTTGTATTGTAAGTTTGATATTCCATATTTCCATCAACGAAGAGATTAGCCGCTTTTCAATTGCGTTTTCAAAATCTTGGTAATGCCACATCACGCCAACTATTCAATATTTCTTGGATGCAATATTGTGAACATCCTTTAACGGCGTCCCACTACCACACAACTAGCTTTAGTACGTTCAATCTTGCTGCTAAATTGTCAAGAGATATTTCTATCCCTACTGCAATATTTCCATATATCAGGGAATGTTGTGGTTCTTTGATTATTTTCCTTCCTAGACATAGAAACGACTTGGTTGCGTTGAGTAACGAAAACATTTTACTTTACATATACAAAAGTGTTCTTTTGGTAGAATGTATTAGAAACATATCTAAATGTATCAGTAATTTATACAAATAGCTCTAAAAACAATGAAGTTCATGTGGGTTTAATTCTGTCTAAATATATGTTTCGCTGAACTTTATGCCATACAGTACGGGTTCCTGATTATGTGATAATTTCTAGAAATGAACAGTGCAATACAGCCACAAAAAAAAGAAACTTCTTAAGATACAATCAGCCAGAGTCAGATCTCTTTTGGAGAACTAAAAGCTTCTGCAAAACGCACTTTAAGTTCAGATTGGCGTGCTGAGTGGAAAGCTAGCCAAGTTGGGATAAGAAGAAGGCAAACCTGCGGTTGGGAAATGAACGTGCCCTGTAGAGTTCACATGGATCAGACTAAGAGTTGGTTATAAAAAATTAACATCTACGTTTCTCTTATTGAGAGAACCAACCCCGAGATGTGTTAATTGCAATTTGCCGTGAAACAACTATTAGAAGGGCGTATTCTTAGAAATGACTTTCAATTAGTTCCTACTTTCTTCGTCTTGTGGTAGTTCAAATTGTCATTTGCTTCATTCCTTTATTTGTGCCACTTGTGCTTTTAGATAGCCAACAATATTAGAAACCGCCAAATAACATTGCTGTCGAAGTCGTAATCAAATCAAATTAAATTATTTAAAACCTTAAGCTTCATGCTACTATTCTGATTCTAACCTTCTAATCGAAATGTTTGCCTCTGTGGAATATTAAAAGTTGCGTCCGGCGTAGTTCGGTCTCTGGATATTTCAACCTTTTTATTTTACCCAATTATCGCAGACAAATCGATACACAAAGGTACTGCCCTAATTAATGTAAGGATATCAAAAAGTTTTACAGTAGTTTAGATATTATACGAACACTAAAGTCTCAACCGTTCTAATTTGATATTAGTTATTATAACTGAATCTTGACTAACTAAATTCAACATAAATTAATTAATTATGGAAAATACACTAAATAAACTAACTTAGATTAAAGAGTGTAAAATAAGTTATAAGAAAGTTTTTATATTTCTAGAGATACGTTTCGACGTTTTGGAAACTAATTTTGCTTCTATCCTGCTACAGTTTGTCCACAGAAAGGTGGTTTGTATTAATTTGCCTTGCCATATTGTTTCCGCAAATTTACTTTGAGCTGACCGGTGTTCGAGCCGGAACCATAATCACTCTCTTGTGTGAATACTTAAATCCTTGGACTACGAGAACGGGGTGGTCTGATATTATAGTTTGTACGTTCTATATAAATTTTATTTTTGTAACTGGAGATAGGAAAGCAAACTAATATCTCATTACACTAACTGTTTCAGTTCTATGGCCTACCGAAGATACATAATGAGGACATCCCTGTAAGATCAGTTACTGCAAACTCAAGAAGCTCCCCTTGTCCTGTTGGACGTAATAAGTGGAAAAATGTAAAATAGGCCAAAGCCCAATTTTTTATATTTTACTTCGAGTTGATTAGATTTGTGAAAAATTCAAATGTTTTAGTTTAAAGATTAAAATCAACATATTTATTCTACCGCGGCTGATTAAATGTGAAGACAGTGTGCTCAGGTAATAAATATTTATTCTCGCTATTTAGCTAACATAAATGAACAATGCTGAAATTAACTCACTGCCCGTTCTTCATAAATGCGAGTATAATGCTGGGAGTAGTTTCGTATTGTAAAACAAATAATCTAGTCTACGTCAAATAAATGAACTTTGTGTATTTCTATTATTTAAAAATAAACCTAAATGTAAAGCTTTTTTACAGGAAGGGTTACTCTAATGAAATGATACGTTTAATGGTTACTTTTTTACATCTAATTTTTTATTACAGAGGAAATGTTTAAAAATCATTCAAGCACGCTCTCACAATATTATCAATATCTAACAACGTTGTTTTTTGTAAGATCAATGAGTACTTGAAGTTGTTTCCTTAAAGTAATTATTTAAGTTATTTAGGGTCAAATGTAAGTTATTTGTTACATTTCTCCCCTTTTTAAGAAAAATACGTGTTATTAATTATTATAAATAATATTGCCTACATCTTCATGTAATCTGTATTTTGTAGAAAGGAACGGTAAAAGCTCTTTGTTTAGAATTTCTGCTGTTCTAACTTTCTACACGAACCATAATCTAAGCAGATATGTTATAACTACAATTAGTTAATTAATAACGTAAGGTTAGGAGTTGGAAATTTTATACGCCATTTTCCGACTCTAATTTATGTTCTCTAGTGCAGGATTTCATGTAGGTAGAAAGTTTTAATCCTTAGAAGTTTGCCACTTACTCCATTTCGCCAAAAAGGGCAGATAAAACATAATTCTCGGCTTGGGAATTGTTTCATCTTAGAGTGGCGTATTTGATTATACCTACTTAAAGTCGCAATTGAAAACAGAATAAGATGTAACAGCAGTAGTTACGCTAAGTGTGTATTTTAGATTGTTTAAGGAACGTTTTAATTAACATAAGATTAACATCAATAATTACTGATTATAAATTTATTATTTTTATATTTGCAATAAACTTTTGCTAGTTCTTAGAAATGTGTCTCGTTCATCGCTTTAAAATTTACAAAGTGCTACTGCTGTCTTTATTTCAGTTAATTCACGAAAATTATATTTACTATTTCCTTGGGTCCGCTTTTAACGCATAACATTTTGAAGATGTAGTTAGGCTTGAGTCAGTTCCCTGTAGTCTAGCGTCTCTTATAATTTTTACCACGTGCTAATTCTTTTATTTGTTAAAGTATAAAGTATTGACACTTTTTTGTTTATACTTTTAATTTGTAAACATTAAGATTACTATCAATAATAGACGGTCGAAGGGTATTTAAATATTCCAGTATTTTGTTGAGTGCATGCACAAGTATTTCTTTCTTTCTAGGAATTTTTTTAAAAAAAGAAGTTTTGTACTATATCTGTAAATTAAGTCAACTAATTTATTGTTGGCACCAAAAGACTGTACCCATTATTTCCATCAAAGAAAAACGTTTTATCAGGGCAGTGATACTATTTAATATTTATAGGTTAGGTGTGGTCAAGCAAATAGTGTCCTCTATGATTGCGTTGATTATACATGTTGGGTTTTCCCCTTCTTAAACAGAATGACTGATTTTCTTCGCTTTGATATCTGCACTTCTCTACCGACGCGTGGTATTGACTAGAAATTACCTCACCACTCTATATACATATATATAAAAATTTACGTCAATGTCAGTTACTATTACCTAAGAGACAAAGTCCTGCCACAACTACAGATTGCATTCAGAAATTCCTAAATATTATTTTGACCATTTTCTTCAAAAATAATGAACTTAAATTTCTCAGTAGAAAAAATAGTATACCAATCTTGTTTTAAAAGGTCATTGTCGCATTTGTGTTTTAGAAAATAATAAAAGGCCTTGAAAACTTGGCAAAATAAATCGATTTTGATTTTGGCGGGGACCAACTTTAATAAAGAATTCATTCGCCAAACTTCACTCCTTGCTAATTACCTTAAATATTTTAAATAACACGGATGTCAAGTGAGACATCGTTTAACAAGTCTTTCCATTCTAATCATGTAAATTTTTCTTAGATCTGTCGATTATTAGTTTTCGAGGAATTGCGCTTTGAATCTTCAAACTACGAATACTTTAAATTAGTAAATGTATGGCACAAAATAACCATCCAATAATACAGTCTGCTTGCAAATTCCGTTCTGACATTTATTGACACCTTGGTATCAATAATAGGCATTCTGTGACAATTCTGTTCCTGCTCTTTCAAACTTTCATTCAAAAACTATTGCACACAGAAATTACAGTCAAAAGATTGGTTTCTTTTTTAACAGGTTATCATTTTCCAAAATTTTAGTAAGTATAATGTCAATATGGCTTTCTAGAAAATGTAAATACGTATCTCCATTGAGGTTGCCCTGAATCAAAAATGATCTAGCAAGATAATCTTTCAGAATTCGGAAAGCAAAACAAAACTAATCGACAAATCTTAAGAGAGTTTACGTGGGTGTGTAGAGACTGCAAAGAACCCTTAAACGATGTATCACCTGCTACTCCGTGCTATTTAAAATTCTTAATGGGGTTGTTGTAGAACGCATGTGGTTGAAGTTTGGAATATTAATTTTTTATGAAAATCGATACCCCTCAAAAACAACATTGACTTGTTTTGCCAATTGTCTGAAAATTCATTTTCTAGTAAGTTTTTAGGTAGTCGACTTTCATTGAAACACTGTGTATATTCATCAAATTAGTGATCAATAGAAAAATATCGTAGTCTGTCATAAATTTATTGTTATTTGACTGTAACTTATAAGAAAATCTTTTTTATCGTCTAACATACGTCTTTCCTTCTTCAGTTTTAAGTGTATTTAGGACATGTTAGACATTGTCCCAAATTAGATTCCCTCTTGGTTTTTCCGCAATATTTTGAAAGTACAAAGGAATGCATGTGGATACTGGCTGTGGTGTTCACTTAAATTCCCAAATACTCAGTTCTTGCAATCTGTAATCTCACAAGATATTCGTAATTTAAGATTTAACATTGATAGTCGTGTGAGTGCAGGAAAGGTCTTTTAAAAAGTAGGAAGATTATTTGATCTTTAAAAACTAATCTCTGTCAAACAAATATGAGAAGAAACGATAATTTTGCGCGCTTTAGGGAGGGTGGAGAAAGTTTTTTTTATATTATATTACGGAACATATTTTAGAAACAGTTAATTAAGTTAGAGGATTAACTTTTGTACCAAATAACAAGGAAGGACTCATCCTAACTGTTTCATGCACATTCCTGTCTTTCGGCCTCTCTTGTAAACCGTGAACCAATCTTTGCCCTCTATTTTTTTAGATCTTTGCATCTACAATTCTTAAACTGTTTTTAATTGAAGCAATATGAAGTTATAGGGCAAGTATAGATGTTGTCCAAAGCTTCCTTTTCAGTGCTCTATTTTTAAATGCTATCTTGGGAAAATTAGAGAGCAAAATAAGCTCAATAATAGTACGAAACCCTCAAAACAGAACGCCTAAACTAAAATATAACATCAATAAAGTACCAAGTAAACAATTAAATTTAGTTGCTATATTTTCCCTACACAGTTGACAATTGTTTGGGGATAATTATCATATTCTACGTATCAAAACCCTGCAAGTCACTCCTTTACGATTTTTTCGTACCTTTAGCGGTTTTTAAAATAAACTGATTTTAAGATTTCGGAAGAAATCAGTTTTTGTTAATATCCGGTGGGCTATGAGAAATCGGTCCGGTTTGGCAACTATTCCTATATGATCAAACTTTTGCCCATTTAACCGACCTTTATCTCTTACGGTTTAAAAACTCCCAATGCAGACCAACTCCCACCTAACACCCTGTACATTAGGGAAATTACATTAGAATGAGGAAAACAAATAAACAAAATAAAAAAGGTATTTTCCTTTTTACTACTGTCTAACAAGGTAGTCATGTAAAATTATTCTTAAGTCCTCTATCATCTGAATTTGAAATTTAACAAAGCAAAGGGGCACAAAATATAAAGGTCTCTATTGTCTAGAGCTGTCCAGACTCTCCTTACCCTCCCTAATAGGATAATTCTGGTATTTTTACTTAAATATAGATAACTCACAATAGAAGCTGTTTAGATTACATTTTGGTTTGCTCAAGTTGTCTTCAGTTGGTCTAATGTAAGTGAATCAGTTGTACTAAACCTCACATAATTGCACATAGTACAAAATTCTGTTTCTCTTGTTCAGTAGCTGCACCAATATAAACCATAGTCCTCTGAAATATACTTACTTCTACGTCTCTGCCCCCGCCAACAACTCCTTCTTCTTCTTCAAGTCTTCAGTCCACGGACTGGTTTGTCGCAGCTTTCTATCTCCTTCTATCTGAAACTTTTCTGTTGATTTATTCGTATCTTCTGCTTTCTGAGTCTTCAATTATTTGGTCGATGTACCTTAGCTGGGGTCTTCCTATAGGGTTTTTTTCATTTACTTACTTTCTATTGTTGTCATTGACATTCCTTTTCTTCTGAGGATATGTCCTATTAGTTGATCTCTTCGTTTCATTATGTTTCCATTTTGCCTTTTTTCATTCATTTGACCGAACACCTCTTCGTTCGTTTTTTTTCTGTCTAACTAATCCTCAATGCCCGTATATAACGCCATAATTCAAAGGCTAATATTTTCTTATTCTCGGGTTTACCGATCGTCCATGTTTCACATTCATGTAACTATGCTCCATGTATGTTTGAATAAACTGTTTTTTTGACTGGACAGATACATTCCTTTATGTTAACAGCAGTTTTTTGTCATAAAATTTTTTTTAGCTTGGTTTATCCTGCTGTTTATTTCTTTTTTGGATCTTTCATGATTAAACTACCCAGGTACTAGCTGATTCAATTACCTCGTTATTAATAATAATATCGTTCATACCGTGTTCGCTTTTAGAGCATATCATTACTTTCGTCTTCTTCCTGCTGATTTTCAAATTACATTTCTCTTGAAATGTCTGGTCTATTTTGCGTAACGCCTTTGTCAGTTCCTCTTTCGATTCTGCAAGTAACACGATGTCATCTGCATAGCTGATTGTGTCTGTTCTTTCTCCCTGTATTGTAAACTTTGCCTTTCTATGCTTGTCTGAATTTTTCAGTTGCCTGTTGTGTATATATATGTTGAAAAGTATTGGTGAGAGTCCACACCCCTGTCTGACTCCTTGTCTTATTTGTACTTCTTTTTGTATTCCCTTGCGCTCAATAGTAGCTACTTGGTTTTTATACAAATTATGTATCAGGACCTGTCTTTTTCATAGATTTCTGCTTTTTTCAAATGAATGCTATGTACAGTTTTCTTCCTTTTGCAATCATTTTTTCTCTATTATTAACCTTAGTCCAAGGTTGCTTCTCTTGTGCATGAGCCGCGCCCAAAACCAAATTGGTCCTCTGTCAAGTTTTCTTTTATCTTTTGCTCTATTCTGCAGTATATAATTTTTGTTAAAAGTTTTTGAGGCGTGGGTAATAATGCTTATTGTTCTAAAGTCTTCGCATTTATTGGCCATGGTCTTCTTTGGGATTGTTATTATTATCGTTTCTGTAAAACCAGTTGAAACTTGTCCCGTCTTATATATGTTTGAAAGATTTCGTCTAATGTGTCTTCGTCCAAACTTTTGATTATTTCACTGAGCATTTTGTTTACACCTGGCGCTTTACTGTTTTTCCGGTCTTATAGTCTTTATCAAATTCAGATCTCAGAATGGGCATTTCTGTTTCCTCATTGTTCTCTTGTAGATTTTCCTCTACTCTTTGGTTTTGATCATCTGCTTTGTACAATTCTTTTACGTACTCCTTCCATCTGTTAGTTATTTCCTCATTCACCGTTAGGACATTTTAAGTTCTGTTTTGAATTCCCTGACACTTAGCTTTCCTTTTGTTGAACATATTTTTAATTTCTATATAGGCACTATCTATTTTTCAGTTGTAAATTTCTTGCTGGATCTTGATGCAATTATCTTCCATATATTTTTCTTTTGCTTTTCTGGCTTCTCTTATAATTCTGTTCTTAATTTCTCTATATTTCTGTTGTCCATGGTCAGTAAGTTCAATTATATCTCCACGGTTTCTTGTTCTTTCTCGTCATCTTGCCTACAACGTCTTTAGCAACATTCACTATTCTACGTTCCAGTTGTCTCCACTTCTTTTCTATGTTTTTGTTTGTTGCCAACAATACTATTTCAATTTCTAAAGCTCTTTTTTTTATTTACATTTGTTTAAATACCATACCCTCTTCTTTTGTGCAGCTAGCTCTAAAAGAGATTATGTTGTTCTTACCACTTTATTTCGTCTAGTGTGTGGTAAAAGAATAAAAACTGACAGCAACGTAAATAATTTTTCATAATCTAACAAGTTCTGATAAATTGCTGTGATGGTATGGCTAAAGCATCTCTGAACCGAAACCACCTGCTGCATCTACTTTTTCGTTTTTTTTGTAATTGTCGTCTATTCTAAAAATCAAGTAACAATTTTGCCTGACATATAGCAAATGAATAAATAGATAGTACTCAACGAAAAGGTTCTCCCTCTGTATATAATTGAAGATCTCAGATTTTGCAAGTATCTTGTATCTCTTAATTTTTATACGATGATAATCATAGTAATAATAATATTAGCAGGGCAGCTACATGATTCTTTGGCGAGTGACGACCGAAGCGTCGCGACGCCACGATTCCATGGGACATTTGGCTTCTCCGGCTTCTCCCTCCTACTAAGCCCGGGGTGGAAGTGTTAAAGGCATCAAGCCCTCTGCAAACACCAAGCAATAGTCCAGGTTAGATGACACTTCTCTAGTCACAAAATAATAGCATGAAGATACGTAAACGTGCCATCTTGTGACTATTGCTCTCTAAGTAGTTAGTACCTCTAATTTAAAAAAACCTCTTAGTGTTGAACTAACTGCAAGTAATTCATTCAAGAAATTTGGATTGTAAGAGGTTATTCTGCGATAGCAGCAATAAAAGATAATAAACATCAAGTTTACTCTTTAATAAAAATAGACCTAGTATAGTTATCATCACTTATTAAAGATATAAGGTTTCAAAAATTTTCACCAGTTGGTTTTTCTTTGTTTAATTTTTTTTAAATAAAAGCATCAATCGATTGTACAAAATTATACAAAGTGACCTGCTAACAGATCTATTTCCCATAATTAGAGTAGCAGCGACAGTACCTACTTATGCAAAGATATATACGTCTGAAGTGCAAATTCTTCACCCATTTGACTGATTATTCTGATATTCAATAGCCAAATGCTCCATGTTGTCTACAACTTTTCACCCATAGACATAAAAATTACTGGTACTGATTACTGTTGAGAAAAGTAAAATAATAAAATAATAATTTGATACTCTGTGAAGTGATCTAAAATATTCATGGCGATAATGTGCCCATTGTAGTAATATAGCAATTATTGTAAAGTGAAAATAAACATTGGTAGGCGAATATGAAACTCAAGATGTTCTTTAATTTAACAAATTTTAAGTAACTAGGCCAAGAATTTTTTGTCCTTCAAATAAAGCAAACCTAGAATAGTTAGAGAAGTTCAAATATAAAATGCCGTGAAAAGGGTAGCAATTAGGTTCTAATTAATCTTGTCCTCTGTTATTTTCTGCTAATTGTACATACGAATTCAATTTTTACCGTGGGTTACACTATAATAATTGCTCATTTTGTAAGCGGCAAAAAATACTTTGAAATATCGTCCAGTAATAATTGCTCAGTGTAAAGCAATTAACGGAATGACTTTTAGATTTAATTTTGTAATTTAACATTGTTAATGGAGTAAATCTTCTAGACTGAAATTGTATACCGTACATCCAAAAACCAGTATACAGAATGCAGTTCAAATGGTCCAATTAAAACAAACAGGGCATTCGATAAAGTAGAGCGTATAAATCGTGGCATTGTTTCAGTATCTAATCTTCCATCGACATCGCCGATCGAGTGTGGTAAAAACAACTGGACACCATATCAATTGAAAATACCACCCTAACAAGCCTAAAACACCGCTTTTAGTCTATAAAAACTCTTAAAGTAAAGTCGCTGCGCCTTTTGGTTCGTGTTAATGTTAATTTCTTTTCTTTTATGAATTCTATAAGCGATTTAGCAATTTTATGTCAGCACAGATTTACGTTTTGTTAACGTTAACGTGTAACATTCTTTCGTTTTATTCTTCTTTTTTTTGGAATAAATAAAAGCGAATAAATCCTGGGAATTTATATTTTCTTCCACTTAGAGGTTTTCCATTTATAAAGAAAGTACTTCTAAGAAGCCGTTCACTGATTCGAAGTAATTTAACAAAAAGGCAAACTATTGACGTACTTTGAAGTATGTTATGTATCTCCAAATAAGGCTGATGGTACGACGGCAGCAATGTTCCGACCAAAGTGTCCGAAATAAATTAGGTTAGGTTTGGACGTCGGCCACGAATGATCGTAAATATGTCGCCTAAAGCTACAGCAGCGCCTCTCGCGACTCTTTTAAAAAGAAAAAAAAATAATGTTCGGATAGAAGGGTTTTAAGAATAAGAAATATTGCCAGTAAAAACGCTTTTGTAAGTTTGCGTGAACGTTTTTATAATATAGGATTTTTAACAAAACTAAAAGGCTAAAAAGTGCTTTATTGTTCGTAAGTGGCGTTTTTATCTGCCGGGTGAATCTCGAGTCGAATTCGTAGTATTTTAAATTCGAGGTGTGAACAATAAACTTAACCTTGTTCTTGTTATACTTTTAAATGTTTCTGAGAAAAGAAGACTCATGAAATAAGTAGCATTAACATGTTTGAACGGAAATTTGGTCATACCTAATTTTAAAGATTTTTTTCTAAAGGTTTACCAAAACCACGCAAATAACGATAATATAATAGATGAGAGAATGTTTTAAATATTAATTAGATTTTCTTTAATAATACGGGTTGTGTAACAGTAGCATTCCGTGCTCATTTTTACTGCAATATGTTTTGTTTTCACGCAATATTTTCTTATGTTTTAATTTAGAAATTCCTGTAGGTATTGAAATAACGAATATTCAAAAGAAAGAAAAGCTAAAAGTCGAAGCTCTGTTTTTCTACAACTGGATAATGAAATTCGCTGTTATCGAAACCACCTCTTGACAGCAGGTTTAAAAAAAGTTGAAATAAAATTCAATTTACTTTTATCTGCAATAACCGATATCAGCAAATATTAAGGTTATTAAATATTGAGATTACATAATTTTTTCTTTGCCAGTTTCTATTGATCTTGTGCTGTTTTGTAAATTCCATTTAATCAAGTTATTATTGTTACTATCTATAACATTTTATAATTTAACGTATACCTATCACGAAACAATTAGCGCGTTATACTGATAAGAAAGTTTCAATGGGCCGTAAATTTTTTTAATAAGATGTATTAAAAAATGCTCAAAACCATTTCGGTAGTATGCAGGGGGAACCAAAGTGACCCCACAATCCTCAACAGTTTGTCACCCTACATTAGTCAACAAGATAAAGGGGGAAACAAAAAAAATTGGTAAAGATAGTAGAAATGTAAGACGATTAAGATGATACGAACATTTTAGATATAGAGAAGATCGTAGGCAGGGCCGGCTTCAGAACTTAAAACGCTCAGAGATAAACTCAGATTTCATTTCATTCCATATCAGGCAATTATTGGATAGCACAACCTGATCCGTTTTTGTTTTTAGCACAACCCAACATTAAACCACAGACAGCCACATGTTTCTATTCCAAGAGGAATAAAAGAAGAAGCGCTTTAGCCACCGGCGCGGCGGCGTAGGGAGGATCTTGAAGTGCGCAGTAGAGCAGAGCTTATCTGCCACTGGTTTTAATAGTAGAGACAAGCTTCCTTCTTTGATTTAACTGAATATAGAATCCTTAAGAACCATAACATAACTAACTTACTAAACAATCCCAACCGGTTCATAAATGTCAAACTAAACCGAAGAACTTGGGCAATCAAGAAAGTGTGAGCAGTTTAATTTTCCAAAGGACCAAAGATTGAAGGCAAACAGTAATTATATCAAAAATATTTTAAGCAGATTCACGTGGATTTTATTCATATGTACTCAGGGCTAATGTCAGTGCTCCCAATAAAGTAAAGAAAGAAATGCTTTAAAAGTGAAAAGTAAGAGTTCCATTTTTCGTAACATTACAATCATGTAATAATATAGTACTTGCAATGTCATCACTATTTAACTTTTCTTTTAAAATTTAGATGACGTTCGACACATTCCGGCTTCGAGTGCGAAGCGAGGCAGTCGACCCGGTCTCCAGCGAGAGCGTGGCGCATCGGCGACGAAGAGTACGGGCTCAACCACCAACGCGGTAGTTGGGGGGCTACCGCCATCCCACCCTCCAGAGTCTGTGTATGGGGGGCACAGGCCTGGCCCAATTTCCACCGCCAACGGAGTGACTTGAGGTCGCACTGCTGCATCATCCCACCGACCGTCGGTCTTCAGGAATTGGGGAGCCAGAGGACCGCGACCGCCACGAATCCTACCAACCCTAGATGCAGTAGATGGATCAACGGCCGCTCCACCACCAACCGGTGCCTGCGTAGGGGTGCGTAGGCCCGGCCAACTCCATCCAAACATCGCAGCCTCATCCGATCGGCCCGGGTAGCTACCGGGCCGTGATCACCAAATCCTTTCCTTTCCAAATCCTTGAGCCCGAGGCTCCTCGAGGTACCATCACCACTGCACCCGGAAATTCTTCGCCAATCCGCTACTCTTCCCGCCAAATCCTTTCCCGCCATAATTTCCCGCCAATAATTCCGCTTCACCACACCCACTCCACACTGTTCTCACTGGGTTTTCCGTGGTTTCCCCAGTGGTTAAGGCAAATGCCGGAACAGTTTTGCACTTCCACGGCACACTATACACACCTAGACACTTACACACCACTACACTAACATATACACACTCTCACACTTCTCATTACACAATTCCAACACCGTTCTGAAAAGAACCGTCGCGTCGAACTCCTCGTCGTCTCTGTGTGACGGCTCGCTGGCCGTCCTTGGGTATGCCAACCAACCTGGGCCATCGACATCACCACCGGCGGGGATTATGGAGGACCCGCTTCCGGCCTGCTCCACCGTCGCCACCAACCATCACCCCGTGGACGGGCTTGCGGACTGCTTGGTACGTGACATGACATCGTCTACCACCAACTTCCTTTTCCGACGCACCGCTCCGTCGACTCTCCTATCCTCCAACATTCCTCATTTTCCAGGCTTAAGAGAGGTTAAGTCCTCTAAGGAGCCAGCCGCCTACGGCGGTAAATTACATTGACTGCTTGCTTAGATGACGTTGTGGAAGCTCAAACACGAGGCTGGCCCGTGACGCACTGAACCAGCACAATGGAGTGACAACTAACAACAGGTAAGCAAACTATACTTATATTTCTCATTGCAAGATTTTGTGTAATTCTTAAGAAAATAAATTCTATGAGAATATGTACTATATCCAAAAATCAAAAGTTACTTGTTATACAACGTTTTGCTTCTTCTTTATGATCAAGACGACTTTTAAAATAGTGTAAGTGCCCTATGAATTAATGTATCTAAACTACTTATGGTATTTTGTCTTAGAAGTATGCAGTTTATTTATGTACTACATTTTTCTTTACCGATTTCTACGCTTTTTTATCTTTTCAGGTGATCAAAGAAAATATAGAAGTAGCAGTCATAAAAAATGTAGAAAACTACAGCTTTCATCTAGAAAACTCAACAAATATTCAGGATATGCAAAAGTTCATCTACAAGACAAAACAAGAAGATAGCGCTTAGAATATGATATTGTCCTAAGATGCGCAGAATTTAGTTTTTACATTGCTGTGTAGTTATATTACGGTTTTGGATGCCATTTTAAAATATTTAAATTTTGATTGAAAAA
>VTPC01001527.1:10097-46240 GCA_011009095.1 Ignelater luminosus
CTCAACATTTGTCAAACTAAAACTCGGAGACGTGAGGAAACTATTTGCAAAACAGGAATAAACAAAATTGAGCCAGTCTTTAGCAACAGAAGCCTGTATGTACAAAAACGGAGAAATTGTCCGATGTGTAAATCATAATTTCCTTGGAAAAGCATTTTTGTGCTGAGTTGCCTGATCTATAGGTTTTTAAATGCTCCCCGACCTTTTAGGCTTTGTTAAAATTACTCAGTAAGTCTGGATTTAATTTGTTCTGGAATAAGACAAGTTAGTTTAGAGGCGATAAGGATTGTTTTATTTACATAAAAAAGAACGAGGGAAATATAATGCTCTTAGAGTCTGAGTTGGGTTCAGAGATTGTTGGATAACTGGACTGCTATCATATGACGTGTTGTACTAATCTTCTCAATTGTTTAAGCATTGAACATTATTACTCTAAAGACTCTATGCAGAATAACAAGATGGGGAAAACTCAATCTCATGCTACCAAGATTTGATGTGATAGATTATGGAATAAGTATGAAGTAGAGACAGTAAGCAGACAAGGCCAGACTTCGTTTGTAAATCTAAACCTTATCATAAACTAAACATTGTATCTAAGTACTAGTATCATAGATCTATTCAGAAATAAGGTAAAAGTTAAAAACCAAAAAATGTTGAAGTCGTACAATCGATGGCTAAATTGTAACAAAAATGGAACGAAAAACATTTTGTTTCTGTTACAGCCTACGGTCTTCATTCTTTGTTTCACTCTATTATGCACACATAAAAGAAACTTGAAGTAGTTATTTAGCTGTGATCGAAGAAAGTTATGAGATAAGTTGCCAGAACTCGACTGTAGAAACCTTCCAACTTGCGGGATGCACCTTAGTTACTACTGTTTACTTAAAGTTCTTGAAGTTTTATAAAACTTGTAATTTTTTATCTACTTAATTAGAATACCAGACAAATCGTGTGGGTGTTTCTGTATGTATGAACTTCCAAATCAAGGCTGCCGGTTAACTTAATCTGGTGCAAGTAATTAAATCTTTAAATAATTAAGATCTTAATGAATAATTGATACAAACCTAAATATAATAGGATGTGACTCACAAGCGCACTTTAGAGTTTTTTTTTCTGTTGTTTCAGTTCCTACCTTTATGGTTTTCAAAGTACTGATTCTACAAGAAAAAAGTAAAAAATGCAGAAAAAAATCATTTAAAGAAATATTTAACACTGTTAATAAGGAAACAATACGCACTTCTCTGCTCTAAAATAATTTCCAACTACATAACTAGAGTTTTTTATACAATAAAATAAAATAATTTTAAAATAATCATTCTATACGATTATGCTATCATCTGTCAACAGATTGCTGTAGCACCCTGTATTTTGCAAACATTCTAAATCAAATCAGTTAAACTTAAACTAAGCCTTGTTTTATATTACAGTTATACAAAAATTATCTTTTGGGTTTTCTATTATTTTAATCTTGTAACGAAATTATATCAGAAACTTGGAAAGATATTTTATTAAAATTGATAACATCTACGTGAAACAAAATTACAAATTGTATAGGATGTATGGGAATAATCTAAATAACGAGTTGAATTCATCAAACATAAAAGTAACATTCTTCTTGCTTTGTGTGCAGAAACACTTGAAAAATATGTACCTAAGCAATTTCCTCAAATACATTTAATATTAGAGAAAGAAAACGGGTCTATTTCTAGCAATATTTCCTGAACAATATAGATGATTGTTCATTTGTCATAATAAAAGTTGTATCAATATGGAAATTCTTTGACGTTATCAACGAATATAAATTTGCTACAATAGTGTTATATTTACGGTACGGTATATATGAATCACGAGAATAATCAGATAAGGCTATAAACTTAATGAATTTGATAAAAAAGGGTAACAATGTAAAGGTCAAGATGCATACCATATTAGAAGAAAATTTCAAGGAATTTCCATTTAAAAAGAAACGGAACATTTGTCATGCTTTCCAAATAAATTACACGTCGTCGTTTTTGATTATCAGCTCTGTAATAAATTATCTAATTATCTAGTAATAAAGAACAATTTAATTGAATGCAACACATAGGTTGAAGAAGGGGCTCTATTGTTTATTTTCTAATCAGTGTCAGGATCTTAATCCACCTAATACCTTTTTATATCCTTCGATCTGCAAGTAAACAAAGGGAAAATCTTCTAGTGTTTTCGAATCTTTGTTTTGCACTTGAAATACACGGATTGTCTATTTATGACGTCGCACTTTAATGAAAATGTTAGACGCAGTAAATATCTATTACAGCAGTTTTCACTTTATACTAGTTTTGCAGTTTGAAATTTTAAAATTAAATTAACAAAAGTTTTAATATTTAGTTTTTGGTACAACCGCTTTCACAGAAGTTTTTGTTTTCATATAATTGTAGCTGCAAACTTTTATTGTCGAGATTTGATGTTAAATGTTAACTTTTCAGATTTATGACAATAAATTTTAATTTGTAAAATGGAATACGGAATGCAATGCGAAGATTTTCAATTTGCAATTTGATGTCTCGTTGTCAATTTGCCCATTTAATATTCGATAAATTAAACTTGAATTTATGAATTGTAATGAGGAATAATAAACTCGTTAAATCTACAGAATGGCTGTTAAATTAACGATATCGTGTAAACCTCAATTGTTTGCATTGGATTTCGGTTGTTCAAAATTATTTCGACAAAAGCTTTCCAAACTTGAAGCTTTGTTATATCTTGAAAGTAAAACATTCGTTAATCAATATTTCCTCGTTATCAATTCACTTCCTTAATCTATCGATTTTCTAACATTTGATGAATCCAGGTCATTGTATTGACAAAAAAAGCAACTATGAAGTTATCTGGGATTTCTCAAAGGTGTTTTAGGTTGTTATTTGCTCATCAGATATATTAGTACATTTTGAAATCTCCTGACAAATATCTATTTGTAACTGAGTTGATAACTATCTGAAAGAAAGCATTCTGCTGCAAGTAATTTATGAAAACAGCGCGTGCTTGTGATAAAAGGCCACTAGGAAATCAAAACCACTACGTGCTGCTCTCATAATAGATTTTATTTTTTAATCTAACTTACTGACTGTGTTAATTTAATAAGTAGTGTTAAAGAAAACCTTTTTTTCCAAACTTCTACTAGTTCCACAAAACAGAAGTTGATGTCTCAGCTCTTGGAAGGCAGGATATCGACTTAGAATGCGGTAGGGGTTTCTTCTTCATCACATATTCTACAGAGTGTCCATAATATTATGGATGTGATTGTATAGTTAACTGTATCCTGTTATTAGTCGACGTATCTTCCTTAGCTAGGGGAAGAGTTTAAAGTGTCTCATATCTGTTTTTTAAATAAATATGGTTTGCGTTTGATCTTTCTGATGCATTCTAGTTGAACTCCCATCTTTTGAAAAGAAATCCACACTCTGAATATACATCAAGCGTCTTCATGTCTTGATTGACGCTTTTTGCTTTGTCTTGCCCTGTAACTTGTTTTCTATCATAATCGCTGTACAGGATTAACTCACCAGCAGTTATTCTTGAAAAATCGGGGAATAGAGAGAAACCTTGTTCTGGTTCTTTATTTTATGTGCTCGAAACGACTCTCTTCAGTCTCTTTTGCTTCGTCTTGCCTAATAATTAACATACTGAAGGATTTTATTGGATTTTATAGGATCTTCTTGTCTTTACCTAGAGAGAAGTCAAGATTTCTTATTACTAAGGAAAACGTTTTGCGCTTTTTTAAGTAATGGGACAATTTACTTTAAAAATAGAGGTTATGGTAGTTTGCATAGCAGTTGATTAGATTGTTTCAAGGCTGTTGTGCTTGAATTTATCTTCGAACTTCTGCTAGTTGCATTTCCATTGATTTCTGTAAGCGAGGAATCTTATATTTAGAAGAGTAATGTTAAATATTATAATTTATGACTTGGATAATAGTCGAGGAAATAAAACAGAAAAAAGGCCAAAATAAAACCAAAAAATCGCGAAGATGGATTTTGATGCGGTTTGCGGCAATTGATTCTGTGAGTTGTCTAGAAAAAATGCTCCTTTTTAGTTTTTTTGACGTTTTTTGTTATTGCATTTCTACAAAGGAAAATGCATCTTTTTGGATGCACTTTCAGGAACTATAATTCAGTTTGAAAAAAAATCGACAAAATAAGCCAAAATGGGCCAGATTTTCTCATTCGGGGGTTTTTTTGGGTCGCTGAGCACGAACCCGATATCAGTTTTCCGGAAAAACCACCCTGGTAGTAAAAAATCAGAAAATTTTGCCCAATTTCGGAAACAATTCTGGAATTTCAGCTCGAAAATGGGTTCTAGATAGTTTCGTGGGTCGCTAATCATGAACCTGATATTAGTTTTCCGGAAAAACCATTTTGGCCGTGTAAAATCGAAAAATCCGGCACAATTTCTGAAAAAATTTTAGAATTTCACCTCGAAAATGCGTTCTAGATAGTTTTTTGGGTCGCTGATCGCGAATCCGATATTAGTATTTCGAAAAAACCATCCTGGTCGTGGAAAATTGGAAAATTTTGCCATTTTCTTTAGCATTTTTTCTAGACAACTCACAGAATCGATTGCCGCAAACCGCATTAAAATTCATCTTGGTGATTTTTTCGACCTTTTCTGCTTTATTTCCTCGACTATAAAGATAGTTACCTGGGTTAAAAGACTTCGTGTTGCCTACTGTAATAAGGATAAAGTTAAAATTAGATCTGTCGTAATTATCAACTTCTAGACTGCCCTTAGTAAGAAAATCTAAAAGTAAAGGACTTCACGAGTTGATGTCATTACTGCTGTGCTGTTTGCACATTCTTTCACTATCGACGTAATGTGCCTCTTGCGTGGAGGGAGGTTTTAATCATATGGAAGGTAAGCAGACTGAACGATAATGATGTATTTTCTACTGCCATCTTCTAATCGGTAAGTTCCTACAACAGACTTGTTTAGGTATTGAGAACTTCGAGCATGTTTTAGCAAAACTTCATACTATCAGATTTATTATAGCAGTTATTTACAGTTATCTCTGCTATTGTTCACCACCGTTTTCGCTATCTTGATAGATTTTGACAAAATTTAAAGCCATATATTGGTTGATGATTTTTGTCAATTGTAGACTCAATTGCTTGTTTAAAATAATCTGTTCCTTGATGATACTTCTTATATACGTTGCTACACCTACGCACTTCCTGAATTGGCCTTTACGTATTCGTTTTTTAAATTTTATTTTTATAGTTAAACCCACATAAACTCTCCAATATTGAGAAGTAATTACAGGTGTTATATACATAATACAAGTTCCAACCTTTAACTGTTTTGAGATCATTAGCTCTTGTAAATCTTAAATTAAGACATCTATGTTATTATTTCCCAGATACTGGCAAGAGCAACCTCTGCTCTAAGTATGGCGGTGTAAATCAACTTTAAGAAGTAAAAGGTATTGGAATATTAGATAGCTTTGGTGTTAGGCAGTAAAACTCATTTTATTGTCACTCCACTTCTATAAGTTTGACAGAAAGAGAAAGTTTTGTAATTTCTATCATCTCCTGTTAATCACCAGAAATTTGAAGGTAATTAATTTGAAACTGGTCTTTGGTGTTTGCTATTCATGGAAATTATGTATGATTGTTCTTTAATCTTGTAACATCTTTTAAAGGCCTACTCTGAATTAAAAGGTTACTTACCAAGTTTCTTAAATGTTTATTTGAATTCAATCCGGCTAATGACTCATTTTAATTTGGATCGTAGGTGTCAGATAGCTTTAAATTAAATTTAGATCTACCAACAGTATGATAAACCACAGGTCTGTTACTTAATCTTTATCGTAAACCAAGCAAATTAACTAAGAATAGGTACTTATCGAAATATGTTGGACACCGGAATTTTTTTGATTAAATTGGAAGAAAAACTCAAAATTCCAAAGCAGACAAGACGTAGTATTTATCAGTAAGACATAAGACAAAAAAGGTATAATGCAGTTTTATTCAGTCAATGTATTTATTGCAAACAAACAAACAACACAAAAAAAGAACAAAAAGAAGCGACCACTCATCAACACGAGTAAAAAAGCTTTTTAATTTTAAATAATCCTCACGTATAAGCGGAGGTGACGTCACCCTAGTTTAATTAAATTAACAACTAGGTTAATAAACAAATGGACAGCAAACTAGTTATCAGTAAACAAATATATTGAATATTGAATATATTTAATTAATTAATGAACAAGTGGATATCAATGCTAGCAAACAACGATCAATAAACAAATGGATATCCACAATATTGAATATATTTAATTGTCAAAACAACTGGATATTAACAATAGCCACTGATTAAAAAAAAACAAGTGTAGCAGTAAAAGTTTCACATTTTTTATGAACAAATTTTAAAAGTTGAAGTTAAAAACAAAACACAGGTTTAAACTCACAGATATTTCCTGGCTTTGTCACATTCCCATGAGGATCTACGTTCAATGATGATTGTAATATTTTGTTTATTAGTCCATTACCATTGTATACCACACCTTTGTGGTCTCTGTTCCCTTCAACAGGGCGGAAGGACCGCACCTCTATCAAATGTCATATTCATCCACCAGATTTCAAAATCCAAGAAGAACTCAATTTATAAAATTAAACTGAAGAGAAAATCGATGATTTGCGATCAATATTTTAATCTTTTAAATTGAATTAAACATTTTAGAGAATTATCAGACGTAAATGAAGCTTTTATACGGGAGAACAATTATTCAAGAAAATTTAAAATCGATTTAATTCAAGGGTACTTCATTCGGAAAATCCCCGGGAACAACAAAATTTCGCATTTTCCTACAAAAGATAATTTTAAATAAGAAAAGCTTAAAAAGTACAATTCCTAATTCAGTTTAATCAATAAACAAACCAGATTTTGAACGCAACAGAAAATTAGCTTAAATAAGTCGAGAGTATGCATCCACATTATTTTGTGGCACTCTCGTACCAACTTAGAATAATTTAATCTTGGCGGGATTTTAAGAAATTTAAATAATTATATTCTGACAAGTAACGAACCGTTACAAACTTGAATCTGTGTGTCGCTATCTCGTATTGGCTCGAATGGGTTTATTTTGAATTTAGAACTTATGGAGTGTTTTTAATGGATGTCTTTCTCATTGACCAGTTTCTACTCGACGCACAACCAAACCAAATTTTAGAAGTAACACTAAATAAAATGTATGTGGCACGTTTAACAAAGGTTAATTATGGTCTTATGAAACCTCTTGATTAGGTAATACTTTAATTGCTCATTTTTGAATAGCTTAGCTCCAAAGCCTACTGAAGCTAAATTACTCAAGAAACGGTGATCTACTTTATTGAATATAGCATAGCCAATTAGCCAATTTGAGAAAAATATTGCTTTCGGTCGCTTTAGTATTAACAAGTAGTACCTCCAACAGTGAATAGTTTCTTTCAAAAAAGTTTTTGTCTAACTTCCAAATATTTCCAAACCATATTTCTATCATCAGTGTGTACAACATCCTTGCTGATGTCCAATAAGAAAGATTAGCGAAGTTTGCCGTTTGGATAGTTACTAATTAATGTGTTCACTTATTAGTTGGCTTTAACAATTCGTATTTCAAACTATCTGTGCATTCTTTGTTAACATTATTCATTATACTACATGCTTCGGTGCTTAGGTAACACTATGTTTTCAACAATAAGAAGATTCTGCGCTAAGCTTTCTAGTGTTCATTGGAAGTTGCCACTCACATATATTTATTTATAATTTTTATTTATTGTCAGTTTTTGTCATTTAATTTTAATTAATATCATCAGCATTGACAGTCCTTACTTCACATAATCTTATATTTGCTATGAAGACTTTAATGTCGTATTAAACACCTTTTTGTTTGGAAATCAGTAATGATGTTTTACAGGCGACCAATCTTTATTACCACAAGTGGGCATTTTTCCCCCTAATAATTACTCTAAAACATTTTTAAGTATTGAGTAAACATATCTTTAATATCTGTAATTATGATTTAAGTAATACTGTGCAGTAAGAAGCAAAAGAAAGGGCTACAATCCCCGGGATGTAATTTGGCCAACTCTTGAAATACCCCACTGTGCGGTGTTTTTTCAAAATGTGAATTACCAAGTTGTCCTCCAACCACGTGTATTCTCTACTTGCAAATTAGAATTGCATGATTTTTGTCAACAACTTGGTTTAATTATAAAAAGTCTTAAAAATTGACATTTTGTCGCCACTGTTTGAAACTGATTTGCACAGTTTTTTTTGCTTGGGGCAGGTTGAAGTTTTTAATTAAGAGATAGACTTTAAAGAATAACATCTTTAATCTATCACAAAAAAGAAGATAATTTCTCAGAGGTTTGAATCTCGACTGCTACTGGAGACGAGCAGGAAGGATGACTTATTAATCATAAGCATACATTGAAGATTCACCTCAAGTAATTTTATCATAGAAGTTATTGACCTACTTGGGAACAGCCTTTTTTATAACTAATGATCTTTTCTAGCTAACGTTTTGAAAGACAGAATACAAGAAATATACTAAATTACAGCAGTATCAACTTGACAACATCAGTAAAGGTCCATTATTGTATGAGAAAATTTCAAAAAAAACCCCGAAGATATAAGAAGTGAATGCTTATTGTCGATTTGCTTCACGTTGAGTTCAATCCAAAACTGTTCAATTAAAAGACAATTTTAATCTATATTTAAATTTAATAGTTATAATTAATCTTTCTTTTGCTATTACATTAAAATTGAATTTCAACTTTATCTAAAGGTATCATCTACCAGAGGTCTGCGCCCCTGATCAATCACGTTCAACATTAACAACGAACTTTATTATTGGTGAAAACATGAAATATTTTAGTACAACATTTTTAACTTTATTATATTTTAGTAAAAAAAAAGAAAAAAAACTGAAAATATCATTTTAAAGATCCAAACATTCTAATGTAATGTAATGTCAGAAAAACTTTTGTGGATGTAATGTATACTTCTACATATTAAATTAAAAGGTAATTTTTTTTACGAGTTAATTCAAGCTTAACACAATAGCAGCAAAATGTATTCATATGAAGGCGTTATAGATTTCATAGCCTGCAACTTAATAAAGAGCAAATCTAAACTTTTTTCTTTTATTTAAATGAAAACGCTGTTGGTTAAAATATAAAAGTTTCTTCGTCGTGTTTAATTTGCCTAATTATACTAGACTTTACAGAATCTGCAACAAAGTACAAGATTTCCCTCTTTAGATAAAATTTCTATAGTTTTGATAAAAGTGTCGTTACGTGTTAAGCTTAAAACTTGAATTTAATCACAGTAAAAGTAGCATGCGTTTATTGAACATAAAATACAGAAAATAAAAAAGTGGCTGATTTACGATTCGTATTAACTTGTGAAGGGATGTATGAGAAACTATTTTTGAAATTTTAATAATTAACTTCAACTTATGGAAATATAATTTTACATGAACATTTCCATTAGTTAAAGTTGCACTTCCTCCATTTTAAATTTGGTTAGCTGTACGCAACGTATTAACAATCCCATACTTAGTTCCAATTGTAAGTTTTCCTCCATTCTCTTCTTTCATTCCAATAATATGAAATGGATCACCTTTTCCCATATGTTGTAGTAGTATACTTGTTCGTTGTTCATTGTTATATTCATGTAATGGGCAAAATATTGTTTATCATGTGAAATACAACCCAACCCTTCTGCATTCACAAAATATGCAGAACTTTGCATATTTGGCATAATAGGCAATTTCGGAAATTTGGCATAACATAGATACAATTTATATTGGTCAAAATAAGTATTATCTAATAACTATTTAGTTGGTAATAGGTACATAATGTACCTATCTGTTGGTAAAAGAATCTGAAACAAAATCTACAGACGACCATACAATTTTCATTCAAAAATAAATATTAAAAACTGAAAGTCGACATTGTCTTATGATAATAAAAATTGTTTGTTCTCTTGGGTGGTCTTAAGAGAAACCCGAATAAAAATTAATTTGCTAGAGCAATGACCAGACAGGCGCCTAAAAAAGCGTTAAATATTAAAATGTGAATTATAAATTTCTTACCTATCCAAAATAAGTTTTAAACCCAATTTTAGTAGTCTGCTAAGTTTCAACGAGTTTTAAGACGAGAAAGGTGTGGAAAGAGGAATGATTAGAAAAAGAAGTTATCCGGATTAGTTTACACGCAGGTTATTTTATGTCTCTTTCAACTTTTAAATTTGCTATTTTTGTAATGCTAAAGAAAGAAAAACCAAAAATAGCACAATTGTATTTGATGAAATAACGAAATCCAAGAACGACGGGATTCTTTTTAGTTAGTAGATACACGCGTCGACATTTAAAAGTAAACAGAAAAATAACCTTTTTACAAATTGTACTAATTTACTCTAATTTACTTTATGGTGGAATGAATAGGCGTAGTTAGGTAAGAAATTGCGACTAAAGTTGGTTTGTGAATACAAATTAAGTATCAAATAAAAAGTTTCTGAAAGAAATTTGCAGGAATGTTTTTTATTTCAGACTATTAAAAAATGAACTTTAATGTATTAAAATTTCTTTTCAGAAGTCAAAAGCTTTGCATAAAAAGTAACGTTTCGGACTATTAATTATAATGAAAATGTTCTAAAATAAATTTGCTTCTTTCTGAACACGTTTTATCTTTCCTTTTGAAATAGTAATTCAACAAACAAGAATACACATGATAACAATGACACTGCACTGTCAATTTGACTTGAATCAAGCTTTCTTGTTCAGTCAATCACATTGCTTTCTATAAAATAGTTGGCTACTTAAAGTTCAAACTTTTCTTATTTTTGATTTTGTTATTAGAAAGCTGACGTAAGTATAGTAACTTTCCATTATCAAAACTGCGTTGTATACCGTATCAAGTTTTTCTTATTAATAACGGAACCAATCAAACAACGTTTCCCTATGGATTTCCGTGGATCTGAAGTTGAAATGTAAGGTCATCAAAATGTCATCCGCTATGGCAGTTAACTAAAAAAAGAGAATAAAGCGTTGTAAATCAAACATGCGTTTTTCCTTTTCAAACCAAAAAAATTGAAATTTGTTAGTAGCAAAATTTGTTTTAAAAAGTTGTAAAGTATCTTAAGCTACAACTAACTACATATTTTCTATTACGTAAGAAACGCGTTAAAGATAACGATGCTGTTGCATCCACCTAATAATGATAATTATGACGTAATGATAAAACTTATATAACTAACTACATAAGCAGTTTCCATATTGTAATTATTGTCAATTAAGTAATGTCTATTACTATTAGGTAAGAAGCAATATGTGTCGTAATCATAACGAATAACTGCTGTTACGTCATCTGTATATTATTACATGAATTTCGCGAAAAAAGAAATCTTTAAAACTGCATTAGTGTTAGATTTCTCGTGTTATCTAGTAGTATCATGACAGTGATAAATGAATAATAAGCCTTGGATATTTCGTGTATGTGTGCCTCATTTGAAAGTTTGGTAATATATTTTGTTTGGGTTTAAGGTAATGTTTCAGATTAAGCATTGTTGTTATAGGTCTTAAACAAAACAATTAAGTTTGACAATGTAAAAACGTTTAAGTTTTTTGGCATTTTAATATAAACGTTAACTGCTCAAGTAGTAATAAGTGTTTGCAAAATATTGAAGCCCTTTCGAAGAAATTATCGTAATATTTGGAAAAAGGCTTGTAATGTCATTTTAAAGTTTTGCATACTTATCCGAATTTTACGTTAAATTTTGCTTTAAATACATTCATTTAATATAAATTTATCGCTTCGTCTTACTTTTTAATGTTTAGCAAGTTGTTTATATTGCTAACAGATATTTTTCTTTGGAGTTCTGTTGTTAAGAATTAAAATGTGTTCGATAAATGGTTTTATACTCTTTCATTAGTGAAATCCGATACATTATTTTATGACCCGAACGTGCTTTGTGCTGTTTTTAAATCTTTGTTATATTTTTCAACTGTATTTCCAAGAAAGAACATGTTCGTAATTTGCTAATTCATGTCTGGCAGAAGACAGTTCTACAGTAAAGAAATGATATACAGTAGTTTTCCATTATCCAATTTATCGTCTGTATTTTGTTTGGGGATATCGTGTACAACTGACTTTTCTATTTTGCCAAACCGTTCCCTTTGTTGGTACTTTGTGATTTTCTCGGGGAGTCGAAATTTGGACACCGTGGAACGCGGGTGTTCACCGCGACCTCCCGGGTCAAAGCGGACCCGGTGCTTCTCGCGTTTTGTTTCGATCTTTAAGTGTGGCGCACGGTTAATTTCGACATTTTAGTGGCTGTGAATTTGCTTTGGTTTCCTATTTGGTTTATCGTTTATGGGCATTAATTTGCATTTTGAGTTAATCCTCGAGGGAGGCCTATTCGAGGATTAAAATATTAACGCATCATTGTGCGGATGAACGTAAAAATTCATATGCTGAAAGGTGTTACCTGTATTTTTACTAGTATGTGGAGATGAACGACAAGCTCATCGTCCCTGTCTTCATTAGAAGGATCGTGTAAAGAAGTAACCGTGTCGAGCCAGTTATTTGGAAATTATTTGGTCCCACTTTCTTCTTGAGTTTTGGTTTAGTCATTACAAAAATCTCCGTTATGTACCTGGTGTTCTTTGACTCCGCTATCTTCATCATACTTCCTGGCTGATGGAATCAATATCCCATCTTCAATGTCCATCGAGAGATCTGGCATTCTTTTCGTTATTGAGAAAATTCAAGTTTTGTGTTTGTGGAAGTTGTGTTTAAAAAATTTATTAGGGTTGAAACCATGCCTTCTCGTAATTAAATTTAGTGTAAATCTAATTCTTTTGTATTTGGGAAAGTTGCTGGAAACTCAAAGGACCTTCAGATTTAGAGTAAGGAATGATTGTTTATGTTGCATATAAAGGGTTTTCCAATAAGAGGTGTTATTTTGATATTCAAAGAAAAGTGCCATTTTTTAATATAAATAATCGGATGTTTATTTCATTATAAAGAGGAAGGTATGCCGTTAATAGTGGGAAATAACATCAGGCAAATGACCACCACGACCACGCTTACAGGACAATATCCTTTTCATGAAATTTTCCATAACCAAATCGCGAAGTGGCTGCCCTATGTCCTCGATAGCCTCACGAATTCCATCTTTGAGGTCTTGAATCGACGCTGGGCTGTTGGCGTAGACCTTCTCTTTCACGTGGCCCCAAAGAAAGAAGTCGCAAGGTGTTAAATCACAAGATCTCGGTGGCCAATTGTGATCACCTCTTCGAGAGATAACACGGTCCGGAAACTTTTTCCGTAAAAGATCAATGGTTTCGTTGCTTGTGTGGCACGTAGCGCCGTCTTGTTGAAAGTAAACGTTGTCCAGATCAATACCATCCAATTCCGGCCATAAAAAATCGTTAATCATCTCTCGATAGCGCAATCCAGTCACCGTAACTGTTGCTCCAGCCTCATTTTCGAAAAAGTAAGGTCCAATGACTCCGCCGGACCATAAACCGCACCAAACAGTCACACGTTGAGGATAGAGAGACTTTTCAACAATAACTCTTGGATTTTCTGAGCCCCAGATCCGACAATTTTGCTTGTTGACGAAGCCACCGAGGTGGAAATGGGCCTCATCACTCAAGATGATTTTTCGATGGAATTCTGGATCATTTTCATGCATTTCAACGACCCAATCAGCAAAGACACGACGTTGTTGATGATCGGCCGGCTTGAGTTCTTGTGTTAACTGGACTTTATAAGCCTTAAGACCCAAATCTTTATGCAAAATACGGTGTAATGACGTTTGTGGAATGGCTAATTCCAAAGAACGACGAGGAATGGACAAACCTGGGTTTTCTTTAACACTTTCGGCTACAACAGCAATATTCTCGGCTGTTCTTGAGCGACGTGCACGGGTTTTATTCTTCACATCACTAACTTGTCCCAAGAGCTCGAATTTTTTCACCAATTTCTGTATTGCGGTCCGACAAGGTGCTTCACGGTGACCCAAAAATGTTCGAGTTTTACGAACCGTCTCTGCCAAATTTTCACCATTTTTATAGTGAATTTTAATAATTTCAATGCGTTGTTGAAGCGTGTATCGTTCCATATTTATTAATGGCCTAGTTTCTACTTGTCAAATGTCAAAAAATGATAGCTTCAAAAGTGACATCTACCGAAATAGCGGGCTATTCAAAATAACACCTCTTATTGGAAAACCCTTTATTTGTTTGACTTTTTATGTTGTTTTGTTTAAATGCTTTGAGTATTTAACGTTAATGTTTGGTTTATTTTAATGTTAGAAAAGTATCTTTATAGTGTATTCTTTCCGGAATAATCTAGGGAAACAATAGGTAGTTTAAATTCTACAGTAATCTTTTGAACGTTTTCTTTTTGTTTGAAGTAATACAAGTTCATATGTTTTAAATTTATTAATAGTTTTAAATCATGTCTAATTTTGTTTGCTTAGAGGGGTTTAATACAATAATTATTTTGCGATTTGATGGTTTCTAAACGCATTTATTTGACGGGTCCTTCAGACCTAATTTTTATGTAGTAATTGTCATTCTTTTATTTGATGTTTGTAAAGTAATAATTTCTTCAATCAACCATATCATTTTGAATCTTTTTGTGAATGTTTATTTTACTCGATTTCAAAGCATAATAATAAATTCATGTAGTTTAACTTTTGTGTTCTTATTTCTAGGAGTTTGTTTTTGTTGTATAAGCTTATTTAGGTGCCGTGATGATGGACCTTGGCTTCTAGCAACCCGCATAATATTTCATTTTGCGAATAAAGCTTTGTTTATAGTTTTGAGAAACGAGAGAGAGGCTGGAGATTTATTAAGTTTATTTTTTTTTTAAGTTGCGGAACCAACAAAGGTTCCTTGGTAAGTAAAAGAGAATACAATTTAGTCTCCGGACACGATTTTGAGGTGTTTATCTACAGGGTGGTATTTTGGGTGGACCCTATATACAGCGTGTTCGTCGGTGTGGGGACAGGTCGACGAATTACATCGTTTTGTGTGGCACTGTCGCCAGGCGCCCTTTTGGTATCTCCTTTAGGCTTTTCAGCTAAAAGCTAAGTTTTAGGCTCAGGTAAGATCATCAAAGCCTGGACTATTTGCTATTTTGGAACCTACTCCCGTCTTCGACATGAGCTATGGGCTTGAACATCTACCGATAGCTGGCTTATACGGGACTTGTGCATACTTTTGGGCATTTTCCCGTTACAGGCTTAAAAATTATTTTAGGTCGTTATACCACCAGTTCGAATTTAAAACACAGGGAAAATTAAAATAACATATATGATGAGTGGTGCTTAACCAATCAGAATATACAATTTGGTTTTCTTACTTATAGAGTATCTCGTAATCATTACAGGTAGGAATGCAGAAATTATCTTTGAGTAATTATTAGTCAGACTTATCAAAACTGAGCTGATAATTCGTTCTCATTAAAGACCAACTGTGGTAATTATAAAATAAAACTTGAAATATAAACAAAAAATAAATAATAGTGTTATAACACTGTGCAACTGCAAAATTCTGGAATGAGAATTCTTGACAAAAATCGATAATATCTGACGAAATAATCTATTCCTCCAAGAATACCGATTTTGAGTTAAAAGTTCATAATGCGAGTTACATGATCTCTTCATATTGTTTCGAGATTTTTCATTCATAACTCGTAAATGGTAAGATATTTTGTTTTATCTGCATCAAAGTTGTAGCTCAAGTCAAACGAAAAAACTTTGCTTCACATACCAATTCAGAATACTCACTCATTGGGTTTCAAAAATTGTGCCGATGTGCTTTATAATGTTATTTACAATAGGGAGGGCATCGATAGTTGCATCGTGTTTTGCTCAAAGAATTAAAATTGTGGAAGTTCTTACGAGACACCTAGTACATCCGCCACTCCCAAGACAAATCATTAATGATAGATCGGACAGTAACTAATAAATACAGAACACGTGCCGATCAAATTTTGCAATTTTTTCTTTTTACCACGCTACTTTTTAATTATTTTCAAACAGTTGAGTTTCTCAGGCCCTGTAAACATTTGACTACCAATAAGTTGGCGGCTTTCGGGATACAGACAGAACTTCTTTGTAGCTGATACCTCAAAGTATCCGATGAAAGAAAAAAAATGTCGCCGAAGACCGCGATCACAACCAACTATAAAAATTCAAAAGTAGTCAAAATCCGACTTTCCTAAATATGTTAACGAAAACAAAAATTAAAGATTGTCTAAATTCAGCTTGTAGGTTGAGTCATTAAGTACTGCTCACGGCAAAAAAGTCCCATATTAACGAGACGTTTCGTTCAAGAGATCTGTCGTAAAAAACATATCTCTCTCTAAATGCCAGGTGGACGTGAAAAACCACAAGACGATCAAACTGCACTTAAACCAATCTTGTTTAGACGCTTCTACCTGATACATATTCGAATTTTGTTGCGATCAGTGAATATTTGGTATTTTTCGTCATTTTTCCAAAATGGTCGTAACTGGCGATAGTGTTTTTTCACGGGGAGACTTTTGTATGCGAAAACGATATTTACAAATTCTCAACCGCAATTTACGTATTTTGTTTTTGTTATTTTACAATAATAATGAATTTGAGCCAATTTTCTGTGATCTCTACCAAAACAATCTGGAAAGATAAAAAACTCGTTTTACAGGTTTTTTAGATATCTTTGGTACCATTGGTTTCTCTTATTTTTTTTCTTGTCGTTGCCATCTCTTCTATGCAAATTATGGGCCCATAACCTCTTATTTTTTGTTGTAATAATAAAATATATCTTCTGTAGTCTCTTTTGAAGTGGCCCTTTTCGCCACAAAAATAGCAGCCATCTCCTTCAGACGAAAAAGCAGCCGCTTTTGTTTCTTCTAATTGGTAGGTACCTATACCAGCAGCTTTTCCTTTTACAACTTCTGCTCTCAATTTGGATTTGACTACACATAGTGTTAGTTGCTCCGCTGGTAAATTTTCTAGTATGGTTATTACAGTTTCAAATTGTTTTGGCATTACTACTAATAAATCAACATCTTCGTCTTTAATTTCTGCACCTGTAACTTTCAACTGCCTCACTAGTTCATCAAACTTTATTAAAGTTCATCTAAGTCCTGGTCTTCTTCCATCTTTAACGCCATGAACTTTCTTATATTCTACATAATTTCCCCTTTTCGCATCATTGTAATTCATACTCCGTCCATAATTCTGCATACTTACTCTTCTATAACTAGTGCTTCCAGTATATCTTCCTCGACCTCTGCTTGGAGAGCGTCTTCTACTTGACGAATGTTGTCCTCTATTTGACGAATGTTATCCTCTACTTGACCAATGCTGTCCTCTACTTGACCAATGCTGTCCTCTAAAATTCGGTCCACTTCTTTAATTTTTGTCTTGGATGAATCTTGTATAAATGGGAAGATGACTAGACTAAAATTTGGTACCAGAAGTAAAGCTAAGAGATTATTAGAAATTATTCACACCGATGTAGTTGGTCCTATTACCCCGTTATCGCATGAAGGTGGAAAATATTTTGTTACATTTATAGACGACTATTCAAATTTTGTTCGATCTGAAATCAGAAAAAATGTATAATACAACAACGGGATACAGATTATGGAATCTTGAAAAACAAAAGATCATATTAGCTAGAGATGTAGTTTTTAATGAAAATAAATTTTATTACAAGAATGATGTTAGATATGTGGAGATAAGGGGCAAGAATAAAGAAAATAATAATGATAACGAAAGAGAAGTAATATGTTAAGTGAGGATAAAATAGAAGAAACAGAAAAGAGAGAAATAAATAAAAGAACAGATGAAGAAGAAGAAAATGTGAGAGAAGATAGAAGAATATAAAAGTTACCAGCCAGATATAATGATTATAAAATGTACATGGCATTTGATGCAGTTTCATATGTAGAAAAAGTGCCAGAAAAGGTTGAAGATTTAGAAAATAAAGATGAGAAATTTTGGAGAAAAGCAATGGAAAAGGAGCAAAAGTTAGCAAAGATGAGAGATAATAAGTGTAAATCTTTAATTGTTCAATGCCTGGATGATGGGTAAATTGATTTAATTAGAGATAAAAAGACAGCGTACAGTATGTGGAAGGACAATTGGTTTATTATTACAACAAAACATAAGAGTTTCATTCTGACATCTTTGAAAAGTGCAATGGCGACCCTCTACTGACAAACATCTACGAATCAGAATTCGGCATTGAGATCTTTTTTGAAATCCACCAAAGAGTGTGTATTTTGAATTGATACGTTCAGCAAAGTTATTCTTTTTGCCTTCAGCCACATCATCACAGACAGCAAAACAACATCTGTCACTATTCATGGAATATGGGTGAAGCATTTCGAAACAATGTGAAAAAATCATGTAACTCGCATTATGAACCTTGAACTCAGAAAAAGCGGTCATTGGCTTAACGTAGAGTGCCTTAATATCGACTTCATGTTTGTTTGTTACTAAGTTAGCGTGTGGATACACTTGTCAAAGAAGAAAGATAAAAATATAAGTTAGCCTTGTACTTGCACAGCAAGTGTAAAGGACAGAAAAAGAATTTACTTTAAAAATTCTTCTGTCCTTTACACCCGCGGTTTGAGTAGAAAGCTAATGTTTAGTTTTGTCTCTCTTCTTTGTCTAGTGTGTCCACACTTTACCCATTAAAATATAAAAAACAATATCAATCAAGGCACTCTAACCTAACATAGCGGAACCCCTAGAGGAATATCATCGGTGAGATATCACAGATTTTGGTTGAAAAATCCTATTTCAAAACGTTTATATTTCATTTTCAAGTAGCGTGTAATCATTTAAAAGGCATTACAAGATGATATGGTATAATTGTCGTGTTCTACTTTGAAGGTTAGAATTGAGCACTGAAGGCTCTATAGTTACTGATAACGCCTACATTATATAGAAAAATCCAGTATTAAGCGGTTGAATCAAAATAGTTTACATAATGATTCCAGCAAATTCCCAACAATTATAGCGTACTGCAAAAGCTATAAAATCAAACAATTTTAATTTTCTATAAACAAAAAATCCTAAACAAAGCATCGTAAGTATAGCAAACCTAATATTGAAGAAAGCAGATTTCATGTAGAATACAAATATAATATGAAAGCATCAGTAGTATCGTATTAAACAGAGTTGGGCTGGTTTTAGCCAGGGTGGTTTTTTTTTGGTTTAAGCCTTCCTTGTCATAACTAGGCTTTTGACTAGGTGTCCCAAATTGTATTTTTCGAAATTAATCACAATTCTTCAAGCTTTAGATTGCATATGTACCTGTTCTACACTTATGAATGCACGATTAGACGATTTTAACTAAGATTGCTTTACCAGGGTCGGCGATAAGGTTTTGTCCGCCCGTGAGCAAAGATTCTTCGGTAGTCCTAAATCTCAATAGATCTGAATCTTACCATCTTGCCTCAAAAACAATTATTTTGATAAGATATAAATATTTTACTCCAGAAACACAAAAATAAAAAAGAGTAAAAACAACAGAAAAAAGTATCAAAACTAAAAATAACGTAAGAGATAATTTACAAAGATCTTTTCACTTTATTTTTGACAAATTTCTAACTTATAGTAGATAGAGCTGTAATTTGTAGTGTTCCTTAATGTGTGTTCTAGAGATATAATTGTAAAACAAACGCATCGTTTGGCTCAAGTTTTGGAAAGCTTCTTTTACCTGTTGTTTAGGAAAGGTAGAAGAAAGGTTAAATATAAGTCTTCAAAGACCTTTATTCTAGTACCAGATGAGACACCTTTTCTTCATCGCATGGAGACCAAAATGAAGAATATCCAATAGCTTCTAAATATCGTTATGGGACAGATTGCTGCTGCTATCCAATAACTGTGATTCTCCGGCTTGATAGTTAAAGTTACACAATGCTTTAAATTAATTATTTTTTATTTTGAAGGTGATCCAATCTATTTTGCGTTGTGTCTTCCTGCAGAATCCACCACTATGTTTTCGTAGACTCCCTGATTTTTGTGGGCATTAGGTTTTGCAGGGTCGTTGTGGAACTTTAGATGTTGTTTCCAGGTTGTTATGGTTGTTTTAAATCTTTACAGGTTTCTGGATTTTTGCAAGACACTCGCTTCACGACTGGCTCAGATTGCTGCAAACATACAGATTATTTTAGCTGTTTAGATTCTTTCAGGCTTCCAATCCTTATAATGATGTGAATCCTTGTGGCCCTTTAGGTTCTTACAGACCATGTACTGTTGTGAACCTCCAAGCTCGTGTAGGAACATTGTTCCAATTTCCAATGCAGAAAACTGATTCTAGCTTCACTGATGGTTATAAGTGGACAAGGAGACCCTTGGGGTTTTTGTGCAACAGAAATAATAATAAACTTTAAAAATGCTATATTTGCTCCACGTGTAGGAAAACTCCTTAAATTCCCCACATCTTCAGGAACATGGATTTTAGATCCAAGGTGTATCTATCAGCCACTACCCGACAGCTTCAATTGAAAAATTCTTTCAGGTATATGAATTGCCAAAAATAACAACAATAAGACAATATTATTTTTAAAAACCAGGTAAACGGAATGTCTGTATTCTAGTACACATACTTTTGCCTTTAAATGATCTCAAAAACGTTTAGTCGGTCATAATTGGGGGACACTTAAAGGATTATTTTCTTTTTCTATATATAGGGTGATTCTGAAATAATGGGTATCCTCTTAAAGGTGGATAGCGGTGTGATAGTACATACATTTGCGATAAAAAAAGGTAGGTAAAAATTGCATAGTTTCCGAGAAAAAGACTTTTGAAATTTAATCGCTAAGCCAAGCCGGTCCTGCTCTCATACTTTTACTTAAGTAAAAATCGATAGGGGTTGACTGACCCTCCTTGTCATTGGCAGGTAGCTATTTACATATGTAAGGGTCGGAACATGTTGTCATTTGTCACAAACAGTCGGTCCTTGACTTTCCTGAGAGTGACAAGGTGTGACAAAATTTAAAGTGAGCCAGATGTTTTCCACTCAAGAGTTGGCAGACATAACTTTAATGCATGGAGAATGTCATTATAATGTAGAAGCGACAAAACGACTGTACGCCGATCGTTTTCCACAACGAAGACAGCCTTCGCGGAATACAATACTGCAAACGATACAACGACTTCGTGATACAGGTAGCACCGTCGCAACGTATGAAGGCCGTGGACAAGAACGAGCACCACACTTTCTTCAAGCGGAAGAAGATGTATTAGATATGATTAATGAAGATCCTACAATAAGTACCCGCGGTATCGCACGCGACGTGAACGTTTCCCAGGCAACAGCGCATCGGATATTAAAGTCGACTCATTACATCCCTATCACGTACAACGGGTTCAGCATTTAACTGAAAATGACTTTGCATCGAGACGAACATTTTGTGAGTGGTTTCAACAAAAAACAATGCAACAACAGGAATTTGTAGAGAAAGTACTGTTTACGGATAAGTGTTGTTTTACGCGAGACGGTATCTGAAATTTTCATAACCTACATTATTGGAATGACGCTAATCCTCACCTGATTAGGGAAAATAAATTTCAATGGCGGTTTTCTATTAATGTGTGGTGTGGCATTTTAGGAGACGCATTGTTTGGACCATTTATTTTACCACAGCGGTTAAACGGAGACACGTATCTGGAATTTCTAGAAAACAGGTTGCCAGATACGTTGGATGATACACCTCTAGAAACTCGTAGGCATATTTATTACATGCATGATGGAGCCCCTTCGCATACTAGCGTACGTGTGCAGGGCTATTTGAACGAAATGTTTCCCCATCGGTGGATTGGTCGCAATGGTCCCGTACGCTGGCCTGCTCGTAGCCCTGACATAAATCCTCTGGACTACTTCTTGTGGGGTCACATGAAGTCTGTTGCACATCGCACGGAAGTCGAAAACGCGGAAGACCTTCAACAACGCATTTTAGCAGCAGCCGCAGAAATTCGCAATACAGCTGGAATATTTACTCGTGTGCGTAACAGTTTTCACCGACGCATAGAGGCTTGTCTTCAGGTCGACGGTGGTCATTTTCAACATTTGTTGTAATATTTTGGTCTTTCAAGTAATAAGGTGATAACATGAATGCGTAAACGTCGCGATAGTCTGTTTAGTCTTTACAAGAAAACGAAAGAAGATTGAATTATGAATTATGGCCCTTTTTCGTGCGCTTTTGAATGAGATTCGCAGTTCTGACATTAACAAAAGAAGCTATATTTTCGCGTTAAATAGGCAACGGTCAGCGACCTTCATTTTACTATTGAAATATGTTTTTAGAAAAAGAAATTGGAAGTACCTAGTTGTTAGGGTAAAGCCAGTGCCTTTGAAAGAAGCAGGTACCAAATATTTAATTTCCAAGAAAACGTTTTGACGAGAAACCTTTTTATAATTCTCGCTTTTTTGAATTAAGAAGTAAACGTGATGGGAGGTAAAATAAAGTTGCTGTACTTGCTTAGTTGACAGACTTACTATTTACCACTTGCTCGAGATAAAAGAAGGCGATAGCTTATGTTAAAAGAAACCGCCATTTCGCCGAAAGCATGGTAAACACACCAAAACCTTTCTCGCACTTTAAACTTTAACCTATGGACACGTTTATAACATTTACTTTTTGATCTGTAAACGGAAAAATATTAAGATTTTACTGTTACTGACTTTTTTCTGTAAAATTCCGAAGAACCAAAAACTTCAATAAGCATTATGCTACATAAATAAAAATTGGCTGATTTTATGGAATTAAGTTAAATACAGAAGCGATAATTAGTAGTATCTTCCATAATGTTTTCTATTCAAATGACTAAATAATAATAAGGGATTAAAATGTTGCTTGCGAGACTAGAGTCTAATTGCTCGTGACATAAATTATGCTATTATCTTTTTACTGTCTTAATACATTTCAACAACCCTGCCTGTTAGACATATCACAATTTCTTTGATCTCCTCAACTTCAGATTTAAGAAGGGAAAGTTGAAAATGTCCAGGGGGTAGCTTATGATGGCATTTATTGTTCATTGTGCTACTACACCTGCGTTAGTTCAAAGAAAATAGGCAAGTCTGGCAAATTTTCATTCTTGCACTACAATGGTTTTACAACAATCTGTTTAACTTTCACTTTTTACTCCAAAAGCGAGAATACAAAGAACACTTTCCTTTTTCTAACCAGAGGCGGCTTCAGTATTTAATATTTTGGAAAATTGTGAAAATTTTCAACTTTCGCGGAGCCACTTCGTTTCTTCATTTTTTGTCTTCTTTTAGCCTCACTTATCACCTATTAAAAGGATACCCTTTATTTCAGAATCACCCTGTATATATTTTTAAACTTTTTGAAAGTGTCGACTGTTTCCTGAGCTTAATAACAAGATGTTCTATCTGGCCAAAAGATGTAACATCTTTGAGAGTAATGATCAAATCAGATTTATTTGTGTTTTCATGATTCACTTTGGTAACTTTTTTATAGGTTATAACATCAATATAAGCATTATAAATATAACGTGAAAGTTTAATTAGAAATTAGGAATTTTAAATTAAATTTGGACCTTTGTATATATCTTGAAAAGTAGGCCCAATTCTAGATCTTTGAATTTTAGTGATTTTGAAAAATTTAATTTTACTAGAAAATGACGCATTCTACAGGAAGAATGCAAGAACAACTGTTTTATACCAAATTGATGGTTAATTTTAAAAAGAGAGAAATTCCCTGATTTTCCAGTGACGTAACAATTTTCTTTAGGGTAGTGTGCTAGCTCTCTTTCCATTTACCGCTCCTGATAAGGATATTAAATACAAAACTACGTCAAACCGTAGGTACCTTGGAGTAACAAGCACGTAGAAAACTTCATCCCTATATCTCATCTTGTTTTTGGAATATTGAAAAAACAAGAAATTTTAAATTTCGCTTTGACATCCTGTATCTCATAAACGGTAGATTTTAAGATATAGGTTTGGTTAAATCGTCTTATCGTGATCCCAGGAATCTGTCGTAGTAGTACTGTGTCATCATATTTCCGGACATCCTGTATAGTTATTATAATTTTCTACGGTGTAAAACTATCTTCATGTACCTGTAGAAAATAAATTTGTCTGTTAGTAGTTAGCTCGTTATTTTGAATATTGTATGGTGTCAAAAGCAATGGTTTTGAGATTTTGTGCTAGTTTTATAAATAGCAAAGTTATGAGAGAATTGTGAGAAAGTGGGATACCTGGTATAAAATTACAGAAATTTACTAAACCTAAATTAAAGCTTCTGAAATCATACAGTTGTTGCAACAATGAAAAAGCACGATGACTCAAAGTAGACGCATTTCCTGTCGGAATCTAAAGCATAAAATACAAGCATTTGATGGTGTGAATCTCACTTTCAAGGGGTTGAATAAAAAAAGCCTTAAATCTTCATGCTTTAGGTTAAAACTTGCAATTTCTAGAAATTTATTTTCAAATAGGCAACTAAGAATAAATCAATTAAAATGATGTGCTGTTACCAAACCACAAATTTCTATAGGAAAAATCTATATTGCCTTAATGGTATGATGAGCTGTTAATGTCGTCATTTTAATTAAAATGCATAACCTGAATGGTAGAGTGGTCATGTTAATCTTTAGAGTTGAGCGCACACAAATGAAGGATTGACTACAGTGACCGATTTGCTATTCATTTGCCGTAATCTGTTTCATCTAACCTTCAATAGTGACGGATATGAGATGTTCCTATGTTTGGGAAACAGATGAAAAGGGAGTAAGAAAACGTTTTCATTCTGCACAAATGCATCATTACGGCGCTGAGAATGTTGGTGCTGATAACTTTCAGGTGATGGTTTTGATGATTTACGAAATGAAAGCTAAATATCTGTGGGACAAATAGAAAAACTAATTAATTTAATGCTTTGTTAACAAACCTGTTGGTTTGATTTTTTGCTGTAGTAAATTATTTTTCGTAACTTTATTTGTTTTATTATTGTTTTCGCTCTGTTAATAAAAATGCGGTTATCTCAGTTTGAGGATTTGGCCAACTGTTATTTAATTCCAGCTTTCAATTATGTCCTTCTCTAAAAGCTACCCGGAAAAACTCAAAAAAAAATAAATTAAATTGCATTAAAGAACGCAAATAGTGCTTGAAAGTTTTCATTGCGGATTATTATTGATAAATATGGCAGATTTATTTACCTTAATAAGTTTTCGCCTGTTTGGAAATCGGTAATTCAAGATAATATTGCTGTCATATTTACGCCTACCTTGTTTTTCTTCCTATTCATCAACACCACCTACTTTCGAGAAAACTTTTAGTGTTTTCTTGTAGTAATTTTCCCTCACAGTAATAGTATACTTCTTATTTCATTTTTGACCTATTTATTTTTTATTTCAAAAGAAACTTACGGGTTATAAGAATAGATGGTCTTTAAATATAAATTTAAATTTAGGACACATGTAATTACATTAATTGCAGTATTAACATTTTATTTTTGAAAAAGTTACATAAATATAAATGAAAAATTTGCTTTTACCAGTGCTTATAACGACGAGAACCGAAAATCTAATGCAGAACATTTCTTGCATTTACTAAAAGTAATTAATTAATTAATTCCTAAATACATAAATTGAAGACAAAGTAACTTAAAAATTGATCTTTGTTTTCATTTAAACGTGCGCATGAAAAGTTTGGAAAACTTACTAGAATCATGTAAGGCGGAAGTTATTAAAAAACTGGAAGAAGTTTTTTTGTTCTAATTGCTTTTTAATGATAAAACTTATTTATATGTGTAGTACCCCTTTCAATTTTCATTATTTTAAACAGTGAACTCGGCCTTAGATGCACCTACAATCTAAAGACATTTTTCACTCATTAGTTTTACTATATAAAAAACTCTCTTTTTAAACATAAACAAAAACTAAAGGTCAAGAGAAAACACTTATAAACCATTGTTTTTTATTTGTTTAAAAACCATTGTTGTAAATACCTAGATATACTGCTTTTGGTTCTTTAAAAAAGATAAATTGAGTTTTAGTGTTTGGTTAGCAGGGTGAGCGAGGGGTTAACCGCTGGGAAAAATTGTGTACACCAAACTTCATACTTCGCATACTTCATCAGTAATTCACAAAACTTCACCTGGTTCATCAGTAATTTGCCGAACTTCACCTACTTTATCAGTAATTCTTAGAACTTCGCTTAGTTCACCATTAATTCACCGAAGTTCACCTACTTCATTAATCATTCACTAAATTTCATCTACTTCGTCATAGCTCGTCATTGATATATTTTATTTATTTCACTGTATGTTTCGGTATTTTTGCGCTTCACCAAGACTTCAAATATTAATATTACCGAGTAATACTGTTCAACTTTAAAGAATTAGAGGTCTTTTACATAAACTAATAAAATGATCTAATTATGTATTTTCTAACAACCTATACAGCGTGAGTAAAAAGTAAGGTTCTTAGTGTATCTCACTATCTCACTATTTCACTGCAAGCGTTGTTTGCGTAAAAACTGTTTATTAGTGTCATTTTCTATATCATGTTATTCATTATTTCACATAACGTCTCGCGAGAACATTTCTATTTTTTTTAAAACATGGCCAATTCCAATTTATAGATTTCTAAGGACAGTTAGGGTACAAGTTTATTATAGGATTTTAAGGTTTAATTACCTGTTTACATAGCCTAGAAATTTCTCGAAATTTCTTTTGTATTGATATTTTCTTAATTTCAAGATTTACAACCCTCTTTTTTGCCGAGCAATAAAGTATTTTACTGAATGGAAGTTGAAATAGTAACTTAAACATGTGAAAAATTTAGCTTGTCAGAATTTTTGTACAGTCTTTGTCAAATTAAATGAGAATCTGGATTTAAATTGTATAATAATTACTGTACTCTTCAGGTCTTTATTTTAATTATGTATTGTAAATTTGAAACTACAAGTATCTAAACAATTTATCTTTTTATTTATTGTAATAGAAACACAATCCGCAAAAGTTATTAAACAATTTAGATCCTTCAAATTCTCATTTAATTTGGCAAAAGCTGTACTAGCATTTTTAAATCTTTATTGCTTTCCCTTATAATACATATAATGTTCTTGTCAAGGTTCTCAAAGGTTTTGTTGATTATATAGTGAAAGAAGCTTCACACTTCTTTTACCGCTTCTGGCAATTTCTAGTACGGTCAGTAAATTTTACGATTTTTTTAAGGTATTAGGGACAGAGTTTACTAAACTATTGCTTTCTACTTGTCACTATTTAAAGAACCGGGCGGCAGCATCTGCTTTAATAATGTAAAAGAATTTCTAAAATAAATTTTTGTACGAGTCATAAAAGTGATGTTTGGAGTTTGCTGGATAATTAAACTGACCCCTTATAAAAACTGCAAACATTAAGAGTTTTTAAAATAATTCTGAAAAGGTCTTTTGTATGTCTGGTAGTATCAAATAAAAATGCAAGGCTAATTGATACTTTTTATTGTGCCTCTTACGTTATATGCTTGGGTTTTCAAAGATTTACAATATATCGAATGAAAGAAGACATGAATTTAGCAAGTCACCTTCAAGCTATAATGATTTTGTAAAAAAATTATACAGAAATGAAGAATACCCAGTACAAAAATATGGTTTTTGAGTTTTTGATATCCTTCTAGGTAAATTAGGTTATACGATTTTGCAGAATTATATTGAACTAGGGAAGACATTTATTTCTAGTCATCTTAAATAGTAATTGTTTTCATCTTATTTAATTACCCGTGTCTGCAATACTAATAACATAAGTTGTAACGGGCCAGTGCTCAAAGGTATGCACAAGTCCCGTCCAGACCAATGGTAGATGTTAAATCCCGTAGCTCATGCCGCAGATGGGGTGGGTTCTCAAATAAACTTGGCTAATCTCTCACAAAGAGAAGCTCACCGTTTTCCAAAACTCTTATTAAACTAATAGATGGTCGTAAAAGAGGGCGCCAGCAGTCGTAGATCGAAGGGTTCTGATGGTCGGTCACGCGACTACTCGTGAATCCGACACCCTGTATATAGGCCTCTTACGGAACCTCACCCTGTGTGTAACTTACCTCGTGGAAGCTCTATTAAAACTCGCTCTGACGTTTCACCAATGAGACTCAATACACAAAATAAACACTGTATAAGCACTTGATTTGTCTTACTTAATTTTGCTAAGGAAGTCCTCTGAAGACTTCCTTCTTTTAAAACGATACAAGAGAGAAATGCCAATTCAATATTTACTTCTCTCTTGAGCAAAGATATCTAGTCTCTAATTGAAATTTGGAATATACACTACGTGCTTTTTGATAGCCAAAAGAACAAAATAATGAAATTAAGCTGCTTCGCCTGGACCAGAGATCCACTTACAACAACAAAAATACAAGAAGTCGACCTTACTTACATTTATTAAAACAATAATGATAATAAAAAAAAAATAAGTCAAACACACACAAACAAAAATACAAAAACAATAACAAAATAGCACTACAAAAGAATATCAATAAGAGGTATAAATTAATTTCTGTTTGGAGAACAGAGTCGATAAAATAATACAAAAAACAGAAACAAACTATAAGAGAAACAATTATTACAATAAACAAAGCGAAATGATTCTGTTACGTTAAAATTTTAAAACAGAACACAAAAGATCAAAATTCAAATATTAATTAACCCGACTAAGGTAAACTTGACCATAAATTGTTAAATATTGACAATTGAACCTTACATTTAAGAACAAAGAAATGATTGCCAAGTTAGTAATTTTGTTGCAACAATTTATCAAACACTAGCTAAAATTACCTGGGAACGTTCCTGTTACAAATTAGTTAAAAAGTTACTTGTAAAAATTATGATTCAATAAAACAATACGAAACTGATCCTGTCTAAGCAAAGTTTTCGTATAAAATATTTCACAAAGTTCGACGTTCTCCTAGTCTTTAAACATTAAAATTCATATAATAAAACATAGCAGGTTTTCTTTCTTACTCATACAGGAATTCTTTCTTCCAGAAGGTATGTGCAGACCTCTGTTTTCCGACGAAAGGCAGCTAGATCCAATAATTGAGAAAACTTTAATTTCGAAGAACAACCACTTATTTTACGTTAATCGCAAAAAAAAAAAACATAGGAACAAAATCCAGGCGTTTACACACAATTTTATAAACGAAAATCACTGAGTCTCAAGCACTATTAAAATTTTGCGGAGCTTCCAAAATGTAGTATACACACAGATGCTACACCAACGGGGACAAAATGGTTGCGTTCCTACCCTCTACAATTTCTGTTTGCTGGAGGACACCAGCGTAATTATATTTGAGTTATACATTCCCCACGATAACGAAATTTATAAGCCTTGCTGTTGGCAAACAAACCACTTTCTTCCGCGACTATTGCGCGTCTCTGACACGAAGAAATTACGATTTCTCCAGTCCGATCTCTTTTTTTTTGCTAAGAGGTCGCTTCACTTAATTTGATTTGAATCCAATTAGGGGATGTAGAGTTAAACGTTGAAAATTACCACACGTTGGTTCAAGTCAACAGCTATCCACGTAATGCCTAACTTCTGCGTTTTTGTTACGCAATTCGTACTTACGAAAGTGGGGCTTAAAAAGTCGGATATACACCCTAACAGATTAAGACATTAATACTCTTAATGCGACAATGGAAAATTTTACTTGTAGATTCGCTAGTTTAAATTTGACTTCCCCGAGACTGTGTGACTGCAGTATTGCAACTAGTGATTCTGGGAATTTGATATTGGAAATCAACGAAAGACACGTCTACTGGATTCTAGGTGTCGAGACCACAAAAATATCAATTCTTTAAAATAACATTATAACAAACATTCGTTTAATGAAACAATTTAAATATTGCGCGTCAAGAAAACATATATCCGAACGAAATTGAAAAACAGGGGCGGATTTAGTGCGAATTTTAAAATAACATTACAAAGTACCACACAAACTTTGTAATGCAAAGGCGGTTCCACTGGACCCACCTTGCCCAGTAACGTAACTAAAATACGTTGCCCGGATAAGGGTTAAAGAAGTGATTTTTGTTATTTACAGCCGTTTACAGCTTTTTAAATAATAACAAAGTAATTTTAAAACAAATGTTAATAATTTGAATTCTATAGTTTACTAATTATTTATAAATTTAAGTTTAATGATTGTAACAATGATAATATAAGCATGCACATACATATTCTCACCACAGACACCATCACACCTTGAAAATAAGATAATTATAATAATAATATTGCTAATTTATTTATTTATTTACATGAAACAAGATTAGTTAAAAGAATTGCATCAGTTTTTATAAGTTTTTAATTTAATTCACGGAGACTTTAGTTAACTTTAGTTATTTACTTATTTTACGTATTTTAAATAAGCTATACAGGCCGGTGCATTTCATTCCGTACCATACAGAAATATCTATTAATTCTAAGTGTCAAAAATTTAGATTTTCAAGAGAATTTCAATTGCCTAAAAACACGGTATACAAAGAAACAACTGTAAAACTTCAACAAATATACAAACACTAACATATATAAAATTAAGCAGCAAACTTAACTATAACAAATAGTAAACAATGAATTTAATTGGAATACAATTTTCATGATTAAGCAATAAAAAGTCAAAAACATTTTGCAATTAATAAGTATTAAAGTTTTCCTTTATTAGCACATTTATTAACTTAATAATTAATCGATTAAAATTAAGTAAACGTCATCAATAATTCACACATTTCATCAAATCTTCACAAACTTCACTAAAATTTCACAAACTTTTCTTAAAAATTCACCAACTTCATCAATTTTATTAAAATTTCATGCATTTCATTAAACTTCACATCTAAACTTCACGAACTTCATGACGTGTGTACACCAAACTTCATCAGCGGTTAATCCCTCGAGGGTGAGATTGCAGATTACACAATAAAAACTAAAAGTTTTAATATTGTGAAGTATTACAAATTTACAAATTACAATTATTCAGGATGGAATTAACTATAGCAATATTAACAACATTTAGATTTTTTTACTAACTTGTCTTGATTCATATTAGTATGTTGCAATATAGATAGTGAACGAAAAGTGTATGATCTTACTCATCTTCCAACACTCCTTCCAATCAAAACTTTCAATCACTATTCACTAGTTTGTATTCGTACACCCATTTTATAACGAATATACATCAACTGTTGTGTGCTCAATCCTTTCATTGGAGTAAATCCTGTTGCCACCAACCTTGCTTTATAAAGGGTTTTCCAATAAGAGGTGTTATTTTGAATAGCCCGCTATTTCGGTAGATGTCACTTTTGAAGCTATCATTTTTTGACATTTGACAAGTAGAAACTACGCCATTAATAAATATGGAACAATACACGCTTCAACAACGCATTGAAATTATTAAAATTCACTATAAAAATGGTGAAGATTTGGCAGAGACGGTTCGTAAAACTCGAACATTTTTGGGTCACCGTGAAGCACCTTGTCGGACCGCAATACAGAAATTGGTGAAAAAATTCGAGCTCTTGGGACAAGTTAGTGATGTGAAGAATAAAACCCGTGCACGTCGCTCAAGAACAGCCGAGAATATTGCTGTTGTAGCCGAAAGTGTTAAAGAAAACCCAGGTTTGTCCATTCCTCGTCGTTCTTTGGAATTAGCCATTCCACAAACGTCATTACACCGTATTTTGCATAAAGATTTGGGTCTTAAGGCTTATAAAGTCCAGTTAACACAAGAACTCAAGCCGGCCGATCATCAACAACGTCGTGTCTTTGCTGATTGGGTCGTTGAAATGCATGAAAATGATCCAGAATTCCATCGAAAAATCATCTTGAGTGATGAGGCCCATTTCCACCTCGGTGGCTTCGTCAACAAGCAAAATTGTCGGATCTGGGGCTCCGAAAATCCAAGAGTTATTGTTGAAAAGTCTCTCTATCCTCAACGTGTGACTGTTTGGTGCGGTTTATGGTCCGGCGGAGTCATTGGACCTTACTTTTTCGAAAATGAGGCTGGAGCAACAGTTACGGTGACTGGATTGCGCTATCGAGAGATGATTAACGATTTTTTATGGCCGGAATTGGATGGTATTGATCTGGACAACGTTTACTTCCAACAAGACGGCGCTACGTGCCACACAAGCAACGAAACCATTGATCTTTTACGGAAAAAGTTTCCGGACCGTGTTATCTCTCGAAGAGGTGATCACAATTGGCCACCGAGATCTTGTGATTTAACACCTTGCGACTTCTTTCTTTGGGGCCACGTGAAAGAGAAGGTCTACGCCAACAGCCCAGCGTCGATTCAAGACCTCAAAGATGGAATTCGTGAGGCTATCGAGGACATAGGGCAGCCACTTTGCGATTTGGTTATGGAAAATTTCATGAAAAGGATATTGTCCTGTAAGCGTGGTCGTGGTGGTCATTTGCCTGATGTTATTTTCCACTATTAACGGCATACCTTCCTCTTTATAATGAAATAAACATCCGATCATTTATATTAAAAAATGGCACTTTTCTTTGAATATCAAAATAACACCTCTTATTGGAAAACCCTTTATTTTGATATTTTTTTATTTTTCTTAGTTTTTACTTTCAAAACCCATTTATTATTTATCTATTAAATTTACATGTTCCAGTAATTTGACCAATTGCCACATTTTGCTCTTCTCTAACGCCCCTAACTCTTCTTGAATAGCGTTTCCCATATTCCTTTGTCTGGTTGGTTCTGTATATCTTTCAAATTTTGTGGTTTGTCTAAAATAAAACCTGCATTTAAAGCTGAAGCTCCAAGATCATAATCAGCATGCCATACTGGTACTTTACGAACACGATTATGAGTTTCTTCACGTTCTTCACGTTTACTTCCTTCCAGTAATAACTGTCTCTTCACCTATTTTTTCTAAGTTTGTTTCTACGTCTTTCATACTTCTTTAACAGTTGGTTTCATTAATTCTAAAATTAGTACAATACACATAATACCATCAATACCATCATCTTCATTAAATAATCTCTGATTTAGCTTCTCATTTTGAACATAATTCCCTTGATATATAAACATACGCTTTATAACTAATCATTTTTAAGTTTGGTATGTCAATTTATTTATTAAACGATAGTTTTCTTGGTTCCTGCATTTCATTTAGTTCTTTACTTGGATTTTGGTTATACGCATAAGTAGGTAGATAGCTGCTAAAATCGTTTATCCTTATATAGATTTTTCTAGATTTGCACCAAACATCATAGAACGAGCTTTTTCTAACAGAGTCCGATTGAATCATTTTGCTACTGCATTTTGCTGGGGTGTATAAGGTACTGTGTATTGAATTTAGATGCCACGGTTCTCACAAGACTTTTCAAATTCTCTTGAAGTGTATTCTCTGTTATTATCGCAACGAAATCTTGAGATCATGCAATTAAACTTGGTTGTTACTCGTGCTCAGTAAACAGAAATACTTTTGAAAATGTCACTTTAATGCGGCAGTAAGAATACCATTACAAAGTGTGTGTAATCATCAATCAATCATAAGAAATAATGTTTACCATTCCCAGTACATGGTCAGAAGCGGATTTAGGTATGATTGCGCCCTAGGACTATTTTGATATGGCGCCCTTTTCGATTTTTAAAGGTGCATGAAAAATATACAGGGTGTCCCGTAAATGCCAATAAAGCTTCAGGTAAACTTATTGCAAATCTGCAAAAAGAAGGTTTCTCCTCAGCTTAGTTTTCTTGTACAAGTGGTCAGAAGTTAACATCTTTAACACTAAATAAACAGAAACCAAAGAATCGAATCTAAATGAAGCCATTACGAATTCAACAAATGAATCTGTTGAAATAACAGTTGCCCTTGATACTTCAAGCACAGAACTGTTATATTTCTCTTTTTGAAAATGTTGTTAAAATTGAATTATTACCAAAAAGTAGATATGACAAACATGCAAGACTTGGGTGTACTGATAAATTCGATGAACTTAGTTGCCAGCAATTCTTTCAAGTTTTGACAATTTTATGGTTCATTATCACTGGAATAAAATTGATAAATATTTGATTTCTTGAGATACTTTGGTTCCTGTATTCGAATAATTTTGTATTTTCCCGCAGCAGCGTTGCCAAGTTTAAATTTCTTTTTTTGGTTTGTGTGACAAATCTAAGTACGTTAGAACATTCGCATTTTCAATCTTTAGTTCAGGGAAATTAGGGAAAATGACGGAAATAGTTTATAGTTTTGCTATTTGGAATAAATACTCATTGGAGGTCTAGTATTTAAACAGTAATCTGTATGAACTGCCGCGGATATTGCACTAATACCGAACCTATTGACCTTGAAGATGACTTTTAAACTTGAATAATTTCTACTTTATACCTAACTATAAACGTACCTTGCAACTACTACTTAAGCGAAATACAAATTGAATGTGGATTTAATGTGCAGTTTTGCGGGGTGTCCCCGAAAGTTGCTGCTATTTCGAATTTCTATTACTTGATAAGGAGTACATCTATCAAAAACTTGTATAGAAACTTTTTTGTGCTAAATTCTACGTAGATTAGTTTTAGTAATCCATGCTATCCTTGAAAAATGAGTAGTTTAGCTTAAAAGTTAAAAAAACTGAAAAAAGTTAGAGAAAAAAAGTCAGTTTTAGGGGGCGGAAAAAGCAAAGTGGGAACTTTTTCCCTGTTCGTCAAATTTTGATTTAATTTCACTGAACTATTTGGCATCTTAAGAGGTTGAAAGAGGCTGCTATCTAAAGCTTTATTGGCATTTACGAGACACCCTGTACTATAATAATAAAAATATAAAAAGCAATTACTGTGGCAAAAGATAAAGAGTTGAGAAAGAGCTATTCAATTTTTTTATATTTTTGTAATTCCCAAAATTTTTAGTTGGTCAATTAATATTTTTTTTTTATTTCAATAATTAGATACTTAACCATGTTAAGCTATAATTCTCCGGTGGAAAAAGTAATATTTTTGAAACATTTCTAAAATTTCTTTATAGTCACCGGGAAACTCCTGAATTTCAAATATTTATCGTCTCTCAAATTTCGTCGTTTCTCAAATTCTGCGGCGTCTTAAATTTTGGCGCCTCTCAAATCTTGCCGCCCTAGGCCTGGGCTTCGCGGGCCTAAGCCTAAATCCATCACTGTACATGGTATTATTGGACCACAAACACTGCTATATTACCAATTACAATGGTTTACTTGTTCGTATGTCATTCTGTTTAAGAAATGACAGTCTTGCTTGCTTTCCTGCAAGACAATGTTTACAATTTTTATCGAATTCTTTGTAGATATTATTTGCATATATGTTAAAACCATCTACCGTCTTATTTGATGCAAGTTTTACCATACTCTTTCTACCTAGATAATCTAATGTTTTATGCCGTACATGAACATTATTTCCTTGTTTTCTCTGTAGAATTGCGTTTTCTACATGCAAGTAATTTTTTATTCTTGTATATTTTAACTTGTTTATAAAAGATAATCTTTATACCCCCTTCACCACTATCTAATGCAACATTTATAACACCAACACATTTTTTTCTAGGTTTTCTCCTTGTTTAGCCGTAGCAATTTTTATTTTATCTTGTTGTAGCATTTCTTGTTATTTACCATATGATCACTTACAAATTAACTTATTTCACCTAATATGCTTTTATTTAAATCTTCATATATTATGAATCTTCATCTTCTTTATTTCTAACTGTTGAATTGGCGTTTTCCTTGTTGTCAGTATTTTTACATTTAACATTTTATTTCTTTCTATATTTTACAAAATTTCTTCCATCTTTCTGAAAATTCTTGAACCTGCATTCGACTGTTTTATGACCTTACCTTTTGCACTGGTAACACTTAAACTTATTAGAATTTTCTACAAATACTGAACTTGTCTGGGCCCACAACCTATTAGATTTTTAAATAAGGATTGCAAATTACACAACGAAAACCAAAAGTTATATTATTTTGAAGTATTGCAAATTTACAAATTACAATTTTCCAGGATGGAATTAATAATAACAATGTCAACAACATTTACATTTTTTTATAAACTGTCTTGATTCATATTATGTTGCAGTGTATATAGTGAACTAAAAA